>VOPJ01000634.1:0-54173 GCA_014673585.1 Semibalanus balanoides
TAGACTCAGTTGTGCTGATTTTTAGTTGTACAAATATACCACCGGCGGGAGCCGGATAAATGGGAAAAAACTTGGACGATGATGTTCGTCAAATCCGGGTAGAAATATGTTTTTTGTGGATGTTGATGGTACTTTAAGCGATTTTTTCCGGGTGCTATTTATTAGTTCACGAAATTTTACTGAAGTCTCACTTTTTTACTCGTTCACTCACTGTTTTTACTCTTCGTAACTTAAATTGCGTAAAATACTGAACTACTCACTCTTTCTCATTTCGTGATTTACCCACCAACGTCACTTTTTTGATAGCTGCTTCTCACTGTTTTGACTTCTTCTTTCACGAAATCGTACCTCATAGTATGTTTTTTCTAGAAGGTAGCATAGAATATAATATGCTTTTAGATCTGGCATACGAGAAGCCTCTTTTGCGGCGATTGCGGCGTGTCAGGAGAACAATTTGATGAGCGTCGCGGAGCAGCGCAACCGTAATGTCATAACCGAACGTGACCTAACCTTGATGGAGGTTGGGTCGATACGCGGCCTCCGGCTTCACGAGGGTTTGAGTATGGTGCCTCCTTTGCAGCCTTCGGCCTTCTCGGAAACTGACACATTTTCCTTCGTTGATAATCGTTCGAGGATTTGCCGCCCCGATTGCGCCACCCCGAGACGCCCATGCAATTTTGGCAAGCCACGTGGATAGTTCGACACTTTGTATGACATGCGATGTATTTCTGTTATAAGTATGCACGTTTGTTCGTGACAAAGTTGCCATTATCTCTGACACGTGAGCCGGGTCGAGTCCCCGGTAAGAGCACGTACTTGATTAATTTGCGCCTTCTCTCAAACTCGGACACCCTTAGATCAAATACTTCCCCTATAAAACACGGGAGCGACCGCAATCTTCCCAACTTTCCAAGCGATAACGGTCAGTGACGTGAGTAATTATGACGAGTGCGTCATCAGCTGCATTTTCTTTAGAGCCGTATACATTGCTGAGAGGTTGAGTAGATTTCGGTGAGGAATCAGTAATTTCAGTGAGTGAGCGAGCACCCAGATCTGGCAGCACTACTAGATGCTAAAAAAGTGAGGTTATGAGTAAAATCGGTGAGATGGTTAGTATAAAAGAGGTGAGCGAAACATTTTAGTTACACAAGAAGGTAAATGAAGTGAGACGTGCAGTAAAAACAGTGAGCTGAATAAATATTCTAAATTTTTCCAGCTCAGCCCCTCCCCAACTTGTCTAGAGAACCTACTGTAAACCATCCAAGTGGAGCAGTGCTGCCCTCTGGCGGAGGCTCAGGCCAGACGGCGCTCCCTAGCCAGCAGAGACACGCACCATAACATGCTACGCTATAACCGTGGACATTGCCATGCTCTTCTGATAACACTATTGCAGGCCCATTCTCGCATCCCAGTCTTTGCAACTCTATTTTATGCCCGCACGCCCAGTTTTCTGTTGCGATTATGTTGCTGGTTTGTGTAACCAGTCACAACCATCTGCATTTGTTGCCAATCGCATTTGCAGCCGAAATTATTGGAATAACCACAGCTCGTCCACGCCACAGCAAACCTCCACATCACACGCAGCGGTCACCTTGCATATGAGTATATGTATTCCGCTTCACTACGTCCGATGGTACACGGTGAGGTGTGAGGGGCTGGCGGCGGAAGGACCGGTGACGTCACACCCCGGCAGAGACGTGATTGGCTGGCGCTGACTGCCAGCGTTTGGGCGCTCCTACACGGACCTAGCTCAGGTTCGAACATGGTGGACGCCAGGAACATGTGGTCAGTCGGACGAGGCCGCTGAAGGCGACCGCCGGCGACCTCGAGAAGCGGGAGACAATACGCAAAAATGACAACCAGCACAAGAGCCGCACGCCCGCCTTGTGCACATCGGCATACGCGGTTTCACCGTTCGAATTTCGCCAGCTCTCGTAACTGCCCCGCACGCGTCCGTTCGCCGGCCCGCAGGCCGAGCCACGCGGTCTCGTACAACTCGTGCGACATAACGATCGCACCGCCGCCAGCGGACAGTCGGGGAACTACAAGTTCAGCTAGCTGCCGCGAGGATGACAGGAAATAAAAACACGTGCTCTACAGGTGGAAAACTAATCGATGGCACCTGCGCGGTCCCGCGTCGGGCGCCGAGCGATGAGCGAATTGTGAAAGGAAAGAGCGGTGCGCCTGCGTGCGGCGCAGGAAGAGAGCGCTGAGAGAACTCCAGCCTTCGTTAAAGCTATACCATGCAGACAGACCTCTCAATGCGCCAACTGGCCCGATCCTGGCGCCGCGCCGCGCCACGCCGCGTTCAGCGCGCGCGCGCCGCTTTGGCCCTGCTCGCCGCGACGCTACCGCTAAATTTGTACATTCTCGGCAATCGAGCACGACGGGCGAGTCTTTTGATTTCTACACCATCTTAAATAGCGTCGCCCACTGTGCGCCGACCACCTCTTCACACCATCGCCGCGTCTTCACATTGTCACACACGTCATCACACATCGCCGCAGCACATCATCACATCTCTGCACACACGTCACGAACGCACCCAACAGGAACATTTTGCATACCTACTTTGTATATCACAAGCAGCCACCCCAGTTCAGCGCCGGTCATCGCGCATGCGCGGCTTGGTCAACTATTGCACTATCCGGCGTGTGCCGGCAGTTGTTGCTCTCTGCAGGCCAGCCAATCAGCGCGCCGCTCGCCGCGCGGCGGCCAATCAGCGCACCGCCTGACGTGCCAAAGCCAATCAGCGCCCGGCGGGCGGCCAATCAGCGCGTCCCGGCGCCGCGGCCGACCAATCAGCGCCCGCCACGTGGCCGGTGCCCTCCTCTGCTCTCCTGGCCAGCGCTGCGCCCGCTGTGGCCTCCCAGAGCCTCCAGCTGCCTCCTCCGGGAGTTCGACGCAGGATTCCGGAGGATTCCGGGGTAAACCCAGCGGAATCCGGGCTTTCCGGGCGCCGACACGGACGCCGTCCGCCCTCCAGCCTCGTGCCAATCGTCGTGGGGTTCTCATAAGCTTCGTTGACCGCTTCGCCAGCGTTGTGCTTGCAGTAGCCAAGAGATCTCTGAACGTTCCCCAAACGTCCTCCGGGCGGCGTCCGGGCGTCCTCCAACGTTCTCCGAGCGTTGACCAAGTGTTCTCCGGTGGTGGAGGAGGCTCCTCTCGCGCTGCTTCACTCGAGGACACACTTCCTCCTCTGAGGTGCTCCACCCGAAGTCACGCTCACTCGAGGAGACACTCTCGCAGAGACCTTCACTCGAAGAGGCGCTGGATCGAAGAGGGCTTCACTCGAAGAGGCCTTCACTCGAAGAGCCCTCTTTCGAAGACGTCCCCCTCGAAGGTCCCTGCACTCGAAGAGACACTTCGCCCGGGAAGGCGCTGTACCGATGATCCGCTGAACGAGCTTCACTCGAAGAGGCCGCGCTTCACTCGAAGAGGCTGAGGATCTCCTCGGCGGTCGCACTGCTGGAGGGCGTGCCGCCGCTCGCCTGGCCTGCCTGCGAGGCAGAACCGCCAGAACTGGGCGGCGTCGCCAGGTCGCTCGGCTCCAGAAACGACAGCAGGTCCATCGGGTCCACACTCGTGTCCGGATACAGCTGCGGAGGAGGAGCGAGACAATCAGTGTCAACGACGTGATATTTTAGCGCTTGCGGTATCTTTTAGGATGTCATTGCCATCGAAGTTTGTTTGTTTATTGGGGTTTAAGGGCGCGCCAACACCTTTGGATCAATTTGCGCCCAATTGTCGTTGAAGTTCCAGTAGGACAACTTGCTAAATGGCATTTGCAAAGCCAGATTACAACGATTCCATCCTAAAAGAGTGCCGTAACTTGGACCATATCGTAGCTCTAGAGAACATCTATAGCAAAACCAACACAATTGTATGCCTTTAACTTTAAATCACTGTCAGAAGAACAGTCGTAACTTCATCTCACCCACATTCTGCAATCAACCAGTCATCTTATCAACCCTGACCACGGTACCAAACGTAACTTCAATCCTCTTCCCATTCCCCACATTTTGCCTCTCCTCCCCCAGACAGACCCTGCCTAACCCTGACCCCGTCTGACCCTGACCCCGACTGACCCTGACCCCGACTGACCCTGACCCCGACTGACCCTGACTCCGACTGACCCTGACCCCGGCTGACCCTGACCCCGGCTGACCCTGACCCCGACTGACCCTGACCCCGACTGCCACTCACATCAAGGGCCTCAGGGCCGCCCTGGCTGTCGCCATCGACGATCTCGGAGGGGTCGAAGTGCAGCTGTCCGCTGAGGTCAGGCAGCTGGGGCTCGCCGCCTGCGCCAGAGGTCGTCTGAGTGTCGCCACCCGAGCCGGCAGAGGTCACCGCCGACGGACCTGGAAGGAAGGGGGTCAGATGAACTGATGTGGAGGGCCAAGACAGGTCACTGGGGTCGGGCAGGAGCCAGCGCGAGAGCCGTGGGAGAGGGGAGGGGGGTCAGATAAACTGATGTGAAGGGCCAAGACAGATCACTGGGATCGGGCAGGAGCTAGTGGGAAGGACGAGGTCGAGTTGAGAGGCAGAGACTTGGGGGAGGGGGCAGAAATGAAGCTAAGTTCAGGACTGGAATCTGGAGTACCACAAAGTTGTTTGATTCAATAAATCTGGAGGTGCGAAAGGAAGTAAGAGTCTAGGAGACAGGGGTCTAGGAGGCAGACAGACGAAGGAAGACAAGTCGGGTCAGAGTTAACACAGTCGAATTGGTTGACAAGCGACTGCTCAAGAAGACACACACCTGTTAAATGGGTATCATTGGTAAATCATTGGGAAATAATCGTTTCTTTGTCCTCACAGCTAGAAACACCCAGTATTGGTCCGAACGTCGAAATTTTACTCCTAATCGCCGCATTGCCCAACACTGCTCTCTGATTGCGTTACCGCAGAGTTCCCATTGGCTGACAGACTCCAGCTAGCTCTCTGATTGGCTTACCGCCGGCTGACGACGTGGATGAGGAGGAGCTTCCCGGAGTCATGGGCGTATGTGGCATAGTATGGCTGGGCTGACTGCCGCCCTGAGCTGGTTGGCTGGAGCCGCCGCTGCCGCTGCCGCTGCCGCCGCTCAGGCCTCCCATCTGTCGGCGAACATTGCAACTATGAGTTACGAAGGTCCATACAGCCGGCCTAGTCTTGGCTACAGGGGGCTGAGTAAATTGCTTACTGAGCGTTTTCTCCAATAGTATAAGCAGCAACCACTGGCGAACAATAGTGGACATCTTATCAGGTTCACCGCATATCATCATAGTCCATCATCAACAGCAGGACAGATCCCACCACCAAAACTCTGTCACACACTAAAATCCACTTCTAATACCTCTGCTCATCAGATTCTTGTACGTCAGATTCTATTGGCGGATCAATTATATCATCGTCACGTCAGTAAATCATCGTTCTTGTACGGCAGACTCTATTGGCCGATCAATTTCACCACCACACATCAGATTGTATGCAGTCCCGATTTCCCCTGTGTGTGTGTGCGTGTGTGAAATCGTTTTTTTTTGGGGGGCGCTTAAGCACATTGGGGCTATCAAGCGCCCTCCCGATTTCCCCTCGCCCAGCCCAGCGCCCTGCCAGGCCTCACCGTGTCCTGCATGCTCTTCTCCATGGCCGCCAACGGGTCCAGACTGCTGACCGACTCGCTGAGCTGACTGAGCGCTGACGGCTCCGCTGACTCTGCGCCGCCGCCGCCGCCGACGACGCCGCCGCCGCTGTATGACGTCACAGGACCGCCGGTGGCGCCGCCGCCGGACGGATACGGCATCATCGAACCGTTGTTTATGCCTGCGATGGAGGGGAACTGGTCAGAATGCTGGCTTATACCGGGTTGTCTGTTATAGTTTACAAATGAAACGCGTTGTTATACGGTGTCCTCGTGTTAATTGAACTACTTTGTCAATACGAACGTATTCATTTATAGTTGAATGATACAAGAACATATTTTTTTTTATAAAATATACACGTTTTACCTACAGGCATCAATATTCTTTGGACAATAACGTACAAGTTTCCGCCGATATTCGAACCCACGGCCCCCAACTCACTGGTCATGTCGGGAGGACAGTACGGAGACATGCTCTGTGTCCCTTCCCAGCTGGACATGGTGGGCATCTGCATCGAGGCTGGACTGATGGCCTTGAGACGCTGCTGCTTGGTGCACGGGCTGACCCCCCGGTCACTGTCCGGCTCCTCCTGCCGCCGCAAAGGTCAAGGTCAGAGTCAGTCAAGGTCACCACCTAGGCCACTGCCCACAAGGCCATGACATGCTTATGTTGAATGGTGTCAATAATCAGGCCTGCTTAAATCGCTTGCAATTTGAGCCACCATAGGTCATATTTAATACTACCTAAATCATTATCTAACTCAATAAAAATAATAACCACACCCGGAATTGAGCCAGCGACCTTTCTCTGCCGCGCGCGACAGCAATCGTAACGCACCTTTTTCACGATGGTTCCGTTGCTGGCGCGCCAACTCGCGGAGGCGTCAATGGTGACCTCGTCGACGTCGGAGTTCTGCAGTGAGTTGAGGATTCCCCAGATGTACTGGTCCACCTCCAAACCCTCCAGCGGGGCCGGCTTACTGTGGGTCAGCAAGACGAGGTTAGAGGCGAGCTTAGGTTAGGTCAGGTCACTGAGCGGTTACATTGGGTCACGCCAGTCAGATCTGATCACATCGTGTTACCAGAGTTCGTTTAGGTTGTCAGGTCAGGTTGTGTTAGGGTTAAAGAAGGCAGTTTCCGCCAACACGTGCTGTCCACACGGCGAATTCCGCCAACCCTCTCTTGTATGTAATATAAACAGCTTATGTTCAGGAACATGACAACTGAATATAAAAATATAACATGCAATACCTATATGACAAATAATCACAATGCAAAATGCTAAATGACACATATATCAATATACTGGAATCACAAGACGTATCATCCAACCAAGTTCAAGCACGCCTTTCCGAATATTCCCTATAGTCTCCTTCTCCACACCTCGCCTCCCAGTACCCCAGACTCCAGTGACGTCATTTGACGTCAGCTGTGCACCGTACCTGCAGACGGGACAGCGCCAGGCGCCCCGCTCGCAGTTCATCTGCAGGTACGACTCCAGGTCGAAACACTGCACATGTTTGCAGTCGTGGCCCCGTGCCGGCAGCGTGATCCGCTTGTAGGTGATGGAGCACTTGAGCGATATCTGAGGACATGATGATGATGATGATGATTTGGGTTTAAGGGCGCCACGTGTCTTTCGACGTCTGAGGACATCGAAAGACACGTGGTCAGAAGCAGCGACGACACGTGCTGTCAATTACTCACGGCGAATCATCGGAAGACAGACGTTTACGAGACTGAAAAACGCCGCGTACAAAATCATAACTCCACGCAACGATCAAACGAACAGAAACGTCACGATGCAAGCAGCCGTATCAAAACGTCAACGAACAAGGCAATGGCAGGACAGCCGACCCAGCACGGCCAGGCTGGACGACCCAACTGATCTCATACCCTAGCAGCCATGTTGATGATGATGATGATTGGGGTTTAATGGCGCTGCAACTACGAGGCTATGGTGGCAGTTGGCACCCCTAGCAGCCCCTACCTTAGCCAAACGACAACCCCCCCCGCTCCACCCCACCCCCCAACAGTCACCCTAAAAAAGTCAAAATCTCCGCCTACCTTGATCCGCCGTCTGTTCCACGCCGTCGCCGTCCGAAGCCGCTGGCGCCGGCTCAGCGACGACGAGCTGAAGTTGCGCTTGATCTTGTTGATGCAGTGGTCGGCGGGCAGCAGCCGCTTCCTGAGCAGGCCCTGCAGAACGCTGCGCACGCTCGGTCGATGCACCAGCTGCAGGACGAACAGGTGCGACTGCCGGGGCATGGAGAGCGCGGCGTTAGAGGTGGGGAGATGGCCCGCTAGAGGTGGGGAGCCCGGGGTTAGAGGTGGGGAGAGGGCCCGCTGATGCGCAGAGAGGGTCGTAGAAGTGACAACTGGGCGGGGATATAGACACAGCGGCTGGTCACGTCGGTCTGACTTCGCACAGGGTCGTTTTTGAGGTCACCAAACCGCATTAGTTTAGATGAATAAGTAGACATATTCATATATTTATAGATTTATAGATTTAGATTAATAAGTCGACATATTTATATTTGCATTGGTAGTAGATGACAGCTGTTTTTTTGCATGCTTTATGATGTAAATTACCAAGTTAGAATGCGTTCATGAAGGCTCATCTGTCAATCTCCTGCTGAGAATCAGAGACACTGCCACCGAGAATCGCGTCCCGTTCTGCCACTCACGCAGCAGCAGGCGGTGACGGTGATCTGGATGGTGTTCCTGCCCGGCTGGCAGAACTCCTTCAGGTTCAGCGGCCGGTGGGAGCTCTTGTGGTCCCCTCGGTCGATGTTCAGCGGGTAGGCGTTCACCGAGACCTGCACTGACGCCGGCCAGTTGGTGTCCATGTTCCGGTCGTCGTGGTGGAAACACTTGAGCTGCAGCTCCAGGTCCGACCTGGGAGAGAGCAGAGACATCTGGTGTCAGATGAGGGAGGTTGTGTTTGCGGCGGTGGCGGTAGATGGCAGCGTCGAGGTCGACTCGTGCGCAGCGACATCTAGCGTCGGTATCAAGAAGTTTCAGTTGCGGTCTCCAGAGAATGTCTTTATAAACTCTAGTAGATACTTTTATAACTAGGCATTATGCACTTATTGCTAACTCATAATGTTAATAATGAGTTGACAACAATTTGAGCACAAATTCCTTCTACCAGGTGCGAAACCCTCAGACGAGGCGATCGCGACCAAACTAAATACCAGCTATTAGTTGATTGCCGCTCTGGTATAAGTATAACCCACCATATTATGCTACGCTAGAAGCGAGACATTAATCAAACTCAGCGCACTGTGGGTCCAGTGGGGTTAGCACACAGCATCTGGCGCACAGTGCGCCAAACAGAGACCACTTACCGCCACATGAGCGTCTGGCGCACAGTGCGCCAAACAGAGACTCACTTACCGCCAAATGAGCGTCTGGCAGCACGTGGCCAAACAGAGACCAACCTTACCGCCACATTATGCGTCTGGCGCACAGTGCGCCAAAACAGAGACATCTTACCGCCACATGAGCTCTTGGTCGCACAGTGCGCCAAACAGAGACCACTTACCGCCACATGAGCGTCTGGCGCACAGTGCGCCAAACAGAGATCATTCACCGTCACATGAGCGTCTGGTGCACGGTGGGCCAAACAGAGAACACTTACCGCCACATGAGCGTCTGGAGCACGGTGGGCCAAACAGAGACCACTTACCGCCACATGAGCGTCTGGAGCACGGTGGGTCAAACAGAGACCACTTACCGCCACATGAGCGTCTGGTGCACGGTGGGTTTCAGCGGGAACTCATGGTTGCTGACGGCGAGGTTGTGCTCCAGCCTGAACGGGGGCAGTACGATGCCGTCTCGGACCGGGAACGTCAACCGGAGCTCGTCGTCCTCTGCGGAAACAGAGGCAACCGTGGGTCAGCTCTCCTGCGCGGTCAGCATTTGACTCAGAGGATGGGTGTGCGGCATTATGTCAATAGGAGGTGCCTAACAACTCAAGGTACTCATTAGTCATCAGCAACCGTGGATCCACAGCGGCGGAAAAATTGTTTTGGAGGATGAATCATAAAAAGTTCGATAAAATGCTCGACACCTATTAGACTTCCCCGTGTCATTTCGATCCTGCTCTAATGGCAGGCATTTCTCAGCTGCTTCCCATGATCGCTACAGCAATCATTCTACCTCCCACCTAAACATCTTCTAACAAACATGTCAAACATCGGTCTTGACTCGGCCGCCATGTCCGCCCGCTGTCCCTGTCACTGTCACTGTCCCTGTCACCTCCTCCGTCTGTCCGACGCTGGCAGGCGTCGGCCTCCCTTCACCGACGTCACTTGCCGGCTAACTTTATCTAACCTCGATTGATCCGGGCGGCGCGCGCCGTCTCGGCCAATGAGACTGCCTCTCGCCACGGCCCGGGCCAATGAGATGCCGTCCGGCCGCGGCCCGGCGCCGCATTACTGCAGAAACCGCGGGAACCACGGCCGGGAAGCGGCTGAAAATCCATCCCCATAGTCTCGGCGGCGGAGGCGCGCTCGTAAATAACGTGACGCCGGCAGTCGCCAATAACGGGCGCCGGCGACGTCGGCGACGGCGATCCGCCAGAGAATTTCGCCAACGTCGCCACCGCGGAGAGACAGAGAGAATGAAGTTCCAGAGAATCGTCAGAGACGGGCAGGCGGGGGAGGGGGGTTGTTCTTCGAGCTTCCGAGATCCGGGTCTCCTGAAAGACGGCGGGCGGGGAGACAAAAGGAGCACCGATATAGAGACTCGCCGGAGCTTCGGGGAAGGGCTAGGCAGGAGAACGGCGCAAACCAGATTAGGAACCTGCATTGGCATGCATAGGATGACAGCACACCACAAGCGAACTGCACGGCAAAGTTCCAGGAGCGTGGCCGCCTCCTAACCAAGAACGCGAAAGGTCCTTGCACGACTGAGCGAAGGCGTCTCAATTTAGCTCGAACGTGCCAGCGGACCATCGACCAGTGGAGGAGAGCCCCCCCCCCCTCCCCGAGCGGACCTTCGACAGGCACGCGTTGCTGCGCTCTGTCAGAGAGTATAGTGAGTATACCCGGCACTGCATTGACCGGCGCACCACAGGAGCTATCCTGCCGGCACCGCTGCTCAATATTGCAAGCGGACTGCGCGCCGATTCCAGGAGTAGTCGATCGCGGCCGCCTTCAGCGAAACGTGAGCGGTACCCACGATGCATTTAAATAACCCACTTACCGGCGACAACGCATTCCGGTGCCACTTTCCGGTCCACTCCGGGTCCTGCCAGCGCCCATTGCCCGTCTCAGTTCCCGCTCACCGCTCGCTGACCTGCCCGAAATCGCCCGGCCGCGCGAAGAGTCGCCATGGCTGCGCCGGAGGGAAGCCATGGCCTCGTCCGGGCCGGCCAGCCTCGCCCGGGGGCCAATGACCTTGTCAGGGTTACATACCGCGCCGCCACACCCGCCCCCGCGCGGGGCTGGCCGGCCGCCGCGCTGGCCACCGCGCCACGCTGGCAGGGTGATGAGCGAAGTTACCGAATTGTTGACTTTGTCGTCGGGAGTGTGTAAAAATAGGGCCGGCAACGCGGCGGGGCCCGGCGAGCCGGCCCACCGATCGGCGCCTGGTCGGTGGCGGCGCCCGAAATATACCGCCGCCGCCGCCCGCCGACGTCGACCCGACGTCCCAACATTCGCAGCCGCCAACAGGACAGACCATGGGAGGCGAGGGAGGGGCGGGGGAGGGGACAGGAGAAAAAGACACAGACAGAGGCGTTCACGTGAAGTGGGAAGGAAAGGGGGTCAGAGGGAGTGGAGGGTATCGAGATCAAAGGAAGATGAAGACCTGGGTTCAGCGATGACCGGTTGGCAGTTTGTAGGGTACGAGGTCAGAGGTGAGGAGGAAAGGTCAAGCGTCTGGGCGCGTCAGCTGGCCGCGGAGTCATGGCGACGGTCGGAGGTCACGTGTCCAGCCGTCGTCAGCGCTGAGCCAATCGCGACGAGGGTGGAGTGGTACGGTATGCAACGAAAACGACATTGGCACGGTGGCGAGAACAGGTGAGGAGAGGACATATCATGTAATCGGTCAGCGCCAAGCCAGGACATGAATACAAACGAAACGAGACCAAGCCAGTACAGTCACCAGCTCCAATAACAAACCTCCCAAAACAAATAGTGGTAGCCACAAGGCCAGTACATTCGATTCATGAACGTCATCACATTTCCTGACATTTCTCCTTTTCACTATATAGGTTTTCACTAAAATAGGTAACAAAATTAGCTGGCCTCCCAGTTGACCCCTAACCTCTTCCTCCATCGGCTATCCTTCTGTTTCCTCCCTTCCTCACACTAAATCTTTCCATTCGCAGCGTCATAGCAGACCAAAGAACCACACTGGCCGGTTGCGACAGAGAAATATCACCTTCACCAGATTACTTTCCCGCGCCAAGGCGCCCGATGCCCATTCCCCATCTGTGAGACGAAGCTGCACGCGCGTCGACAGCAGAATAGCCTCAGGCCACGCGGTCTGCTGGCAGCGCGCCAACAAAGCAGGCAAGCACGAGACCCAGTATTTATGCAGGCTTTTATCCTTGGAACTTTGGAATCCGTGCCGATATTTCTCCGAAAAGACGCCTGTCTTTGGAAAGGCGCGTTCCATGTTTGCGAGGTGCTCAGTTTTGTCAGGGGTCTCATTGGGCGATGGCGGTCACAAACAAAGAAGGGGGAGGGGGAATTAATGTCAACAGTTGAGCAAGTTATGTGGCACACTTAAAAGCCATAGGACAAAAAGACAGGGTCTAAAGTATTGGCGTGTCTGGGTCTTGTTAAATCAAGCCCGTAAGTTGGTGCATTTATCTTAATGCTAGTTGTAGGTACTGATGTTTGTTAATGACTTTTGGAAACTATGACAAAGACACACATTAATGATACCACGTGACTTAACCAGTTGGATGTACTAAATCCGATCATACCTAACCGCGACCCAAGCTTAAGGCAATCCATGTCGTCTAACTAACGGATAATGCTGGCGGCAAGGGCGTAGCATCTCCAAAAAAGTTGTGGGGGGGGGGCTGAGCTTTGAAAAATCGCTTAAAGTACAACCAAAGTCCACAAAATAGATATTTCTTCCCGGATTTTTATGGCGGAGCAGAAACCAAGTTGGAGGGAGCTGAAGCCCCCCCCCCCCTCCCCAACTGAATAGGAAACCACACCACTGACTGGCGTGTTAGGAGCACAATAACCACCGTACTCATAACCAAGCCACGTTGGTGCCCATCATCAACATCAACATCACCGTACACCGACGTCTCGTCCAACTTACTGGTACTGTTGAGCAGCATCATGTTCGGCTTGGTGTCGGTTCCTGGACTCATGTAGGGCAGTCCGGCGGCGGGCGTCAGCGGAGGCGTCGGGTTGCCAGGGATCGGCGAGTGCTGGTAGCTCATCGTGTTGCCAGACATCGGCCTGAAAAAGAGAACGTGGTGATGTGATGATTTGGGCATAGGGGCGCCTCAACTCCTGATGATGATGATGATGATTTGGGTTTAAGGGCGCCTCAACTATAAAGTTATGTGGCGCCCATTCGCCTCAACTCCTAAAGTGAAAAGAGAACGCATGGCGTCAGCGATGATGTGCGGGTTACACACACCACTATATAGAGAAGGGGAGGACGGGGCAACCTCGGTCAGTGGGTAATGCCGGACACCGCCATACAAAGAATACTTTGCCCATCACTAATCAGCCGACATTGTTGCACTCCACTATAGTACTACATTTGTCATCTGATAGACTGCCTGGTAGCAGTGAAGCGGCAGGCCAGCCTCCCTCTCTCCATTGATGGCTGATAATGAGGATTAACTACTAAGGGCGGCCGATGATAATATGAGTTATCGTCAAACAACTGCACAAGACACGGCAAGACACGGTCAAAGCTGCGTGTTGGAGGCATGAGTGCAGACTAGTGTGGGGGGGCGGTGGAGTGGGCGGTGGGGGGGCGGTGGCGGGGGCGGGGGGGGGAGGCGGCGTGTTGTGGTCCTGTCGACAGCCCGTTGCCTGAGGGTGGGCCAGTGCTGCCGGAAGCTGTGGTTTTGGGCGGGAGCGGGGGGCGGGCGCGGGGCGCGGGTGGCAAACTGTTGTTCTGATGACACATTGTACGGCATTTACCATTTTGACATGTTAACTGGGAGGGGGAATGTCGCCCACAGTGCTTTGAGATCCCTCCACCCCCTGCAGTGGACGCGAAAATCCCCGCAGTCGACGGTAAGAAAAACGCACTGAATGTCCTCAGGGGCACGGCCAACGAATTTGTCAACGATGAGGACCCGACGACAGATCCCCGCCGCCGGTCAGCAACTTTCCACTGACGAAACGCGGCGAAATGTTTGCCCCCAATCTCGAAGTAGATATAGATCTGCACCAGTGGAAATCCCCTCCAGGGAAAATTCCTTAGAGACGGCCTTGTAGTACGGTCACATGTGGAACCAGTTCTAAGGCACTCATGGTATCGCTGCAACTCTGGGGGTGCTACGCAGCCACCGAAATACCCCACAGCTACCCGCTCAATCCAAAATCATCATCCCGATTTCCAAAATCCTCTCCTTCGATCATTATCTCCTAGTTCCTTACAGCTGACTAATCTGTCCTCATTGTCTTACGTTCCCTGGTCATTACCGAAGTTGACCGCTGACATCTCTTCTCGCCAATATATCTGTTCCCACCCTGAAGTGTCAGCTCCCCTCCCCTCCCCACGGCCCTCTTTCTCAGGCAGATCATCAGCTTCGCCCCCGGCCGGAAATACGCCACAAGAGGAGAGACCTTCGCGACCGACGCCGACGCCTCCGCGGCGTCCCGCCCGGTGGCGCCGTCAGGCGGCCGCGGCACCAACTACTCCCGCCTACCGCCGCGGCGGCCGGCTGCCGCAGCCTCAAGGGTCACTATCATTGATAAATCCGCCGCCAACTCGCCCGTACTGTTTGCCCACGGCCGCACGCGACAGGGCGGATTGCGTCACGGGCGGCGGATGGAGCGACAGCGGGGAGCGCTGACGGGCACAACAGATCGTACAAGACCGGCAGACGCGAGCCTGCAGCCAGACGCCAACTAGGACGCAACAGACGTCAGAACCAGGTGCTGACAGTCATCACGGAGCGCCGGGCGCCGACGTGCGGCAAAAGACCGGCGCACAACACATTAACAGCCTCAGTTCATCCACTCCATCTCATCCACACAGCGGAGAATGTTCTCGAGCCGCCGCTGCTCGTCCCCACGCAGATGAGCCGGCGCCGCGCCGACGCCGCCTTTGATTGGTGGGCCGGTCGCCGGCCTGCCGGCCACGCCGGATTGTACGGTTTTTGTCGCTCTCGTAAAAACGGTTTTCGGCCCATTAGAAGCGGCGCGGCGGCGGCTCGCGGGCCGGGGCGGGCGGTATGGTCGGGTTGGGAAGGAGGCCACCCGTGCGCGCCGCGCAACGAACGCCACGCCGCGCAACGGCTGGACTCAGCCCTCTGGAATCGGGAGGGAGGGAGCGACGTTGGAGTCGAGTAGAGTCGAGTAGAGTCGAGTAGAGTTGAGTAGAGTCGAGTGGAGCAGAGTGGAGCAGAGCTAATAGCTAATAGCAGAGTGGATTCAGGAGGATTCGAGTGGAGCAGAGTGGATTCGAGAGGATTCAGGAGGATTCGAGAGGAGCTGAGTGGATGTGAGACAGCTAGCGGCTGTCAGCTGTGGATTTCCCCGTGGGTAATAAGGCTCGACGTCGACAGGACGTCGGCGAGGCGCTTCCTCGAATGAAACAAAGTGAAGTGTACCGCCGATCAATGACTAACTGAGGGCGACCGGGGGCTCCATCGACCCCTCCCAGGCCCTCCGGCTGCGGCACACGATTTCCGACATCCGATCGAAACCGGAGACGTTCGATCGAATTAGATACGTATTTAGTATTTACTTGACACTTCAGCTGTAGCGGAAAGAGGCCAAGTGAGACCGACAGCTCTTCAGCAAAGTCATGAATCGTGGCGATTGTCGATGATTTAACCACGTGATAAAGATCATGCTATCAAACCGCGGCCACTTCAGCGCCAGCTGTGAGTTGTGACGTCTGGAATGGGATTGTCGGTTGTCCTTCGGATAAATTGTCGCAGAGGGTTATCCACTTAGAACGCGTTTATTCGGAGTGTCCAGAACAGCTTGCATGCTTACACCCACTGCACCACGTGAGCGGCACCTGGCCGATCGTTCCGCATTGTCACAAGTCAACCTGGACAGCATATAGGACAGGCAATTTCCAATCTCCCCATCCGACCAGACGTACGATGGCGAGGAAGGATGTTGGAGATGTTGGAGATGTTGGAGTTCGTGGAAGCGAGCTGATCGGTAGCGCCTCAGACACTGCTTAGCGACAGATATCTACTGGCCGTGTCAAGTCAGCAGCGAATCGGAATCGTGTGTGCCTACGTGAAACGATTTAGTACCTACCTAGTAGGTACCTATGTTTCACGTTCTCCTCTGCCTATGTTGGATGCCGGGCGTGGTTCTAATTGCATATGAAAAATCTCCTCTAAGATCTCCTATTCTGAGTTTAACTTCTATGAGGACTGACTCATTCTCTGTAGACTGGAAGCGACTAATTAAGTTCTAACGAACTGCCCCAAATAACGCGTCCTCGTCTGCGACCAAAACAAAGACCCAGAGACCAATGCCAACACATCTCCGGCGTCATGTTTGGCCACACATTAGTCGCCGCGAAATATGGCCCTTTTCCGCCGCACTTAACACAACAAATCACCGGACCCGATAATGTCGCTAGGAATCACTCGCGCTGCGGCAAATACGATGTTGAAACAACAACGCTGCCACCGCCACCACCTGTTGCGCCGCATTTGTATCAACAGATCAAGTCCAAGTCGCCATTCATCAGTGCCACTTTCGGCACCGCTGCGCCCCGAGCGCCTCGGTGACGTCACCACTGCCCAGATGACGTCACTGGGCAAAACAGCCGCCATGTGGCAGCAGAGCGCTGCCATATGGCGACGCAGGGCTGCCAGACTGGCGACCGGCGCGTGTTGATGTTCCGAAAGCGTTCGACACCAGGAATGTGGCGTCGCCGGGCGACAGGCGTCGCGCGAGCGGGGAGAGGAACAAAGGAGGACTGAAGGGCCGACAACAGGCGAACGGCGAGAGACGAGGGAGAGCACGGCGAAAAACGGGCCGCTATTTCCAGGCAGTGTGGGAAGGCAACGGGGCGGTGAGTGCAGAGGGGAAAGGGGAGAGCCGACACAAAGCGCGACCTTCTATAGCAGTCCGCAGCGGCATGGGAGGGGTGATCACGCCGCGACGGGCGATTTTTCGACGAAAGGGCGCACGGTATGTGATCTATTAGGTAACATTGACACTAGTCTACCACCCGTAACATGCGTAATTGACCGACATTAGCCCTTAAAAGCATCCTTGAGCTCGTCCCAGATACCTCTGCAGACGTTTATCAAGTTAAGCACCCGTAACACCTCCCCTGCACCATCTCTGACCCGCCCTGCACGTCCTCACTCGCCCTGCCACATCTCTGCGAATGCCGCCTCTGCCAACCATCTCTGACGCGGCTCTGGAAACCGTCTGACGCCGCCTGCACCGTCCCTGACGACCCGCCCTGCACATCTCTGACGCGCCTCTGCACCTTCCCCTGCCACCGTCGTGACATCTCCCTCACTCCCTGCACTCTCTGCCACCTCCCTGCACTCCCCTGCATCTCCCCGCCACCGTCCTGACACCTCCTGTCGTCCTGACGTGGCGGCTGCACCTCCCTGGCCACTCCTGAACTCCTGGTCAACGTCCTGACGCCGCCTTCTGCACCGTCCTGACGTGCCGCCCTGCCACCATCTCTGACGCAGCTCTGCCACCTCCCTGCATGTCCTGCACCGTCCGACATCTCCCTGGCCCACTCCCCTGCCACTCCCTGCCACTCCCCTGCCACTCCCTGCCATCCTGCACGTCCCTGAACCGTCCCCTGTACGGTCCCTGACACGCCCTGCACCTCCTCACTCCCCTGACACTCCTTGCCAACGTCCTCACCTCCCCTGCATCCCTGACACTCCCTGAACTCCCCTGCCACCTCCCCCTGACGCTCCCTTACCGTCTGAAGCCGCCTGCGCGTCACTCGCCGTCTCGCCGCGGGCTGGTCCAGGTGTCTGGCGCCATCTGGCAGCGCCGTGAGGTCAACCGCGGCCGAGCGGCCTGACCTCAGGCGCCGGCCGGCCGTGCAGCGACGCCGCCGCGCATCTTGGCACAGTCTGGAACATGTGGCGGCGCGGCGCCGGCGCCAGGCCGAATAGCGCCGGTTCCGGCGGTAATAATTGAAGTATAGCTCAGGCGAGATAGCAGCCGAGGAGCTGACGGTTTTGCTGTTTATAAATACTCCCGGCGCGGCGGGTGTGACGGACGCGGCGCGGGCTGTGGACGCGCGTAATTTGCGCAACTCAGTGAGTCGTGTCGTTTTGGCGGACGGACGCGCCCCGCCCCCGCCCAGCAGTAGGCCACCTGGTCAATGTGGCCACCGATGTCCGCCACGGACATAGGGTTGGACAGGATACATGGATGATGCATAATCGTGGACAAATGACGGCACAGGCACAAGGGGTCAGCTGTTGCAGGTGTTGTTGTTACATCTCTGACTGGATACTGTTGTTGCATCTTGGACTACTTCCTTCGGCCAGCACATTTGTAAACTGATTGATGACGATAATGACGATGCTACACAAACAGTGTGACGATGCTCTAACGGAATAGCCTGAGTGCAATTCAGACTCCGCACCTGTGCTTATGTGATAATGGCGCTGGCCGCTGCCTCTTCCCATCATTCACCCGTGAGAACAGCGCATGACTAACAAGCGAACGACCCTGTGTGGTCCCCGACTGCGCAGCGAGTACCACGTGTCACCGTCGCTCAGCCACCTCGTCCCGGCTGACACGAGCCACTCTCAGCTGCCGCTCTCCTGACAAATCACTCGTGACACGTCACTCACGCACCCCATGACGACACCTCTTCACCACTTCTCACCCTACCCTCCCCTACCTCTCATCTCCCCTACCCTTCCCTCCCTCTCATCTCCCTCTACCCACCCGACCGTGCATCTCCACGACCCCTATTGCCCCCCTCTTCCGACCTCCACCCCCCACGGAGGTCGGGCGGGGAGACCGGGGGATCTTTGGCACGCGCTGGCCGACCCCGCCCCAACATCGCCCAACAAGGCAGTGTGCCGTGTAGCCGTCCGTCAGCGGCGGGCGGCCGGCGCGCGGCGACCTCATGCGGAAGACGCGGCGAGACGCCAACCAAAGCACGCCATCCCTCAGCGACAGCGCGCCGAATTTGTCACCGAGATGAGGCAGCGTCGGCGCAGGGCGGCGCCGACAGCCAGCTCCGTTTTCCCTCAACTCAGCGGGGGTGGTTGAGCGGGGGGGGACAGTGAAGGCGGAGGCGGGTCAATCGGGGATGGGGCGGCGGCGGCGGGTCTGAGACTGAGGGGAAGCCAATGGTTGGCAAATGAAGACAGGTCAAAGTCCGTCGCGACCCTGAGCTGCCTACCACCCAATGAAACCCCTGCTAAATCCACACCGCAACAGCGTGGATTCCCCCCCGGGTCCCCCCCCCGCCGTCATTAGGCGCGTGCCAAGTGGCCGGCGCGGTACCGCGCGGTCCGGAGAACCACATGCGTGACAGGGTTCAGCAGGACGACGCGTCGGCCCCGACAGCTCTCTCGGGCGTCGACGGGTCATGGCGGCACGCCGTCAGCGCATGCCAGCTCCTAAACTGCCGCGCCTGCCGCTGCCGCCACCTGGACAGACCGGAGGGGTGGGGGCGCGGGGGGAGAACGCCAGCAGGAAGACTTGGGTTAGGATGGGGGTCGGGGGGGGGTAGGCCAGCAGGAGAGGCTTGGGGTAGGGGCAAGGCGGGTGGAGGGAGGGCCCCTATTTCAAGCATACCGTGTAGGGGCGAGGCAGCCGACGCCTTAGCAGGGGAGGAGGGGCGGGGGATATGTAAAAGCACATGTGCATGGAAGCTCCATCGAAACGGGAAGGGTGCATATTTTGTAGGCTGAGGAGCAGGAAATGAAACAGGAAAAGGGACGGGAAAATGGACGGGAAAGGGGATGATAGGGGACGGGAAAGGGAACGAGAAAGAGGACGGGAAGGGAACGGGAAAAGGACGAGGAAAAGAGACGGGAAAAGAGACGGTGAGGGGACGGAAAGGGAAATGGTTAAGAGGATGGTAAGAGGATGGTAAGAGGATGGTAAGAGGATGGTAAGAGGATGGTAAGAGGACGGAAAGAGGACGGAAAGAGGACGAAAAGAGGACGAGGAGGGAGACGGGGAGGGGGACGGGGAGGGGGACGGGCAAGGGGACGGGAAAAGGGACGGATAGAGGACAGAAAAGGGACGGGTAGGGGTGCCTGCCAGGAACGCTCGCGGGGACGGGAGCGGGGAGGGGGTATTCCTGGGGTGGGTGGGGCGGGTGGCCGCCTGGAGTCGGGAGCGGGGAGGGGGGTATTCCTGGGGTGTGGGGGGGCGGGTGCCTGCCTGGAGTCGGGACTCGCTGTCTAGACTCGGGTGAGGTGAGTCACCGAGTCAGCCGCCGACCGGCCCTGTCTGGACGCCGCCCGGAATAGAGCCTCTCCGGGGCGCAGCCAGAAGCCGGCCATTGGCATTCCGCCGTCTGTTTAACGGCGATCGCGGCAGCGGCAGGGCTGATGACACAGCCAGGTCAGTGTTGAAGGCGCCACCAGCTGCTCTGAAGGTGAGGCCGGTTTATTTGAGAAGCAGGCGGCAGCAATGGCGCTCCGCGAGAGTTATGAGGCTAAAACGGGAGATTGCCGCAGCGCGATAGTGTATGGGTTCGGGATAGCGTTGCAGTGAGGGTTGATGGATGTAGTCCTCAAGTGATTAGGGTTGGATGATAATAGCATAAGCAGGGGGACTGAAGTCACACTCGCTGTTCCTATTCATCCTCACATGGAGCCCAAACGTCACAGGAATCTCAACTGACCTGGGGATGCCTGGTTGACCCGGTTGCTGCTGCTGCTGCTGTTGCTGCTGCTGATGCTGCTGTTGCTGCTGTTGTTGCTGCTGGTGCTGTTGCTGTTGTTGTTGTTGCTGCTGCTGATGCTGAAGATGCTGCTGTTGCTGCTGCTGCTGATGCTGCTGATGCTGTTGATGCTGCATGGTTCCGGCCGCTCCGGGCATGCCGCTGCCGGCGTTCACGCCCGCCATGCCCATGCCGCCGGACATCTGGCCCATGGCGGCGCTGTTCATGACACCGCCTGCCATCTGCGGCGTCATGCTGTTGCCCTCCATGTTGCCGTAGTAGCTGCCGCCGTTGCCGGCGTACTGGTTTGCGCTGCCGTACGGCATCTGGCCTCCCATCGGTCCTCCGTAGGGAGAGGCTGGCCTCATACCAGGCCGCAGAACTCCAGGCTGTGGACAGATGTCAGCCGTCAGTGCTGCTGGCAACCGAACACAAAGGGCCGGTTCCCGTCGCACCTCCAACCTCCTACAAGTTGCTCCGACTTGCTAATGTCTTCTATAAAACATAGAGTTGCAGTTTGGATCAGCTTGGAGGACGTTGGAAGGGGTTAGAGGCGCCAGCGGGAACAGATCCCAGAGAGCTTGATGAACAGCGAGAAAGGACGGAAGGAGACGAGTTTTAAATAACGATAGTAATGTAATGCATGCTAGTTGTTAAAAGGCGCGGATCCAGGATTTCGGTCAGGGGGCGCCATACAAAAAGTTGCGCCCTCCGGGCGCGCCATAGGCGAGACCCGGCTCAAGGGGGAGGCACCCACGCGCCCCCTGGATCCGCGCCTGATTCCGTGACCCAGTGTGGCTGAGACATGTAGGCTGACCTCGTATCCCCGCGTGACCTTGTGTGACCTTGTGTGACCGCATGACACCACACTAGCCGCGTGACCCGTTATCCAGCTGTACACACAGCACCGCGCCCGGTGGCATGTCCCTCGCTCGGGTCCCGACACGACGCATTTCCGGTCAGAGCCGGTATCAGCCGCCGCGTTTCCGCTGGGCTCCCGGAGAATGATAACAAACAAGGTCAGCTGAGGCCCGCACCACCCGCCGCCGACCCCCGCCGCAGGAGTCAGGTACCCTCTCCCTCCGCTTTCGCACTGTCATGCGACGCACTTGGTAACAAGTTTATCGACGCACTCGAGTTAATCTGTCGGATGTTTTGTGTTGTTTCCGGCTCGGGTCTTTTGGGTTGCAGTGATTCAACACGAAACAACATCAACGTGTGGGTGATATCTGTACATACGACTACATAGTTATATTATTTCCCGGTGGGCACCAACTACCCAGACACAGCACATAAAATAAAATTAAACGTCTCTCTTCCGTGGCGACTTTGGCGGCGGTAAACACCCCTGCTGACGTCACCGTTCCACTGATGACGTCACCAAAGGTCAGCCGGACGCGTCCCCCCGGCTGGCGGCGGGAACGTGCGCAGTACACTGACGAGCCGCTGAGTACGAACTGACGGGAATAAACACCGCCGAGTGACGCAGCGACATTGCCGAGTGACGCAGTGGTGACGCAGTGGTGACGCAGTGGTGACAGTGGTGACAGTGGTGACAGTAGTGACAGTGGTGACAGTGGTGACAGTGGTGACAGTGCTGACCGTGCTGACCGTGGTGACCGCAGCTTAGCCAGCCGACAATATCCCATGATTACGGGGATCGCGGTCAGATTGAACAGGGTACTTCCGCTGCGCTTGCGCGCCGTGGAAGCTTCGTGCGCAAGCGATGACTGATGACGCACTAAGTTTGGTATAAAACCTCGGGTCAGTACAAGGCTACTAATTGTAATGTGTGTGCGTGCATGTGTATTTCGACTGATGCAGCTCACGTCTAAGCTAAGACCTGTAGGCTTTAAGATGGGTTTGAGCATTTTTAGCTATGCCAGCTGGTAACCAAAAAGTGAAGTCAAATCAGATAATTTTGATCTGAATGCAAGCAAGAATCATTCACGACAAGAACGAAGCATCTTTGTGCCCGTGTCATTTCACCATTCCTATAACTTATGATGTTAGAGCATAACACCACAACGTTACAGTTCGCAAATAACCCACATCCACCAGAGTTCACCACCCTTCTCGAGCACCAGCCGTCGCGCGCACCACTGCCGTGGGCGGTCCGACGTCACCGACCTGACACCCCTCGGTCGGCCCCATCCGCGTGCAACCGCGTCCACGTACCAGCCGCGCGCGCGCGCGTGGCCTGGCCGCCCCGTCCTAGCTCAGTATCCTACGATCCTCCGTGACCTCGTCCGGTGTGCAGCCACGGCAGTGACCCGTACACGAAACACCGTCCCCTGCGGCCACTACGTCCCGCCGCGCGCGCATCTAGCACGCCCGACCGTGCCCGCCGGTGCACCGCCGCCGCGCGCCCATATTTCGGCCTCAACTGTTGCGTCCAGCGGGCAGCGGGAGAGTCCAGCCGCGTCGCGGGGCGCGCGGTACCGGCTGCAGAGTGCACGCATCACGGCGAGGTGACGCAGCGGCGGCGGGCGGCGCAGAGGCGACGCAGAGGCGGCGCAGAGGGGCACAGCGGGGCGCAGAGCGGCGCAAAGGGTCGCCGGTCCCATAATGTGCGTGCGTGTCCGGTCCGCCCACCCTCCCGTTATCTGTCGCTCCCAGCGGGATGGCCGGGCGGCGGCGATCCGTTGCCGCGAGAGGTCACCGGCCGCGCGGTCTGTCCAGAGTGAGTGATAACGAGGTCCTCGTCGAGACAGACGGAGGAGCAAGGTGCTCGCTGGTGTGTGGTGTGGCGAGTTGTGTAGTAGGTAATGCAGTGTTCTGGGTAGAGTGAGATAGAGTAGAGAGAATAGAGAGAGAGTAGAGGGGATCATGAGTTATGTAGCACTCACTCACACGAGTGACTACAAATTTCGGTTTGATTTTTATAAAGAACGTGAATTCGCACGTGGTAAGAATCAACTGGAGAACCTGTCAAAATAAATCCAACCAATCGATAAATAAAAACATCCCTGTTGGGATTCGAACCCGGGACCTTACGAACACTGATCCACAGGCTTGCTCACTGCCTACTGCATGCCACTGACCTGGTTGGGAGGGAACTGGGAGGGAAGCGGCTGCTGGACCGGTATCGGCGTACTCGGTTGGCCGTCGAGCCCGGCTGGCGGTCTAGGCGTTGGTTCGGAGTTCGATAGCTGGGGTACACCGTACTCCGGCGGCGCATCCTTGGGGCCCAACACACACCTTGACGTACATAGGAAGACAAGAAGGAACACCGGAGAGCAAAAGTTCGAAGAAATAATGTAAGCTCCACAACACGATAGCAGACGCAACATTGATTGTGTCTTGATCCGCACAAGCGCAGAACTCGGGATACGGCCGAGATGTGGAGAGCGCCTATACGATTTGCCTCGGTTGTGGTCATATCTAGAAGAATAAGTTTTAAGTTAAAGTTTACACACGTGCTGTTCTCGGTCTCTGGTTGTGCCCTTCGGCAAGTCTTGTGATTTTCATCTACGATACCGGGTCAGTCGGGGACAAGTCGGCTAGCCTTATGTCATTTTGACCCCGTTTCATCCGTCATTTCGATTCTGAACCAGCTCCATTCGCACCTCCCTTCAGTCCTGTACTCTCTTTCCGCCGCCCTACCGTACACCGGCGGCTGGCGGTGCGTCTCTTCGCGCTCGGACCCCGCTGGACTAAAGCGGTGTGGATCTCAGCCTTAGCTGGCCAGGTCTCGTATTCCGAGACGCGCCCCGCCGTAGAAGCTCAGGCACGGCCGTCAGCCAATTAGACGATCTCTCCGCCGCGCCGCCGCAGGCGACGACGCGTCGCGCTCCGCGGGGCTGTCCATAAACCGAATATGGATAGACTTACGAGCTCGGAAGTACGTTTTGTATGTCATCAATCAGAGAACACAAAACCGAATGGAGTACAACAGACAGGACAAAACCTGCGATAATTGCGCTATGATCTAAGATCAAAAAAGAATATAATGTATTGTTGAATTCTTATACTGCCAGTGCAATGTACGCAGAGATCTTCGGTCAGTGTCGTCTGATGCCTCGGGAAATTTATTGAATGTTTTAACGCCCTCGTGTGATGAGTAGCTATGCGGGTGCGGTACTCTGCAAGCAACCAACTCTTCGCTCTGGTCGCGCCTCGCCGTGCTTGCGCTTGCCCCTTGGTCACGCTGCCCCACAGTTCCCTGCGGGATCTGCCATGCTATAAGGGTTTAGTGCGTTCCGGGCGCGGCTCCGTCGTGCCAGAGGCCTGTAGGCGCCGGCGATCGACTGCCGCTGCCAAGCTGTGTACCGGCCAGACCTCGCCCCACAGTGGGTTGTCACCTTGGGAGCCCGGTAATTGCACAGCGCTTAGAACAACTCAGCATGATCACAGAATGGTCGAGCGATGACGTGCACAATGGTGAGTGTAAAAGCTCCGTGCATGTTTGCTCTTTTTAGCGTTTAGGTATTTTGAGCTTTTACGCGCAGAGTTAATATAAATAAGGAATTAATTTTGATGTCAGTGCTAAATCCCGAATTTATGTTTTAGCAAATATTTCCTTTGAGCTAACAGGATGCGTTTCGCCAGGCATTGTAGCTGAATTACACACAACCAAAACAGTGCTACCCGCCTAATTGTTTCCAATGCACCCCCCCATACTTCCCCGTCCGTACCCGCCCCTGCGTCGGACAGTTTGACCCCGCACCACAGGGCACAGGGGCCGGAGACGGACGATTGCCACCCGCCGGTTCAGTCGGCACGGCCTGACCATCGACCGCGCTCCGGCCATGAAGAGAGCGAGCGGGCGGGCGGGCGGTGACGGGCGGCCCCAAGTAGAGCGGCCGGATTTAACGCCCGACTGCCCGGCTGTTGAGCCGGCTGATGACGGATGGCGCTGCTCGCTTAGAAAAGCGGTCGCTTTAACTTGACTCGGCCAGACTGACAGCGGGCGACGAGCGGCTGTGCCCCCCCTCCCCCAGTCCGCTTCGGTTCAAACACTCCCTGACCAGCGGGCGAGACGAGCGGCTGTGCCCCCCCGCCGCAGTCCGCTCGGTTCTATCACTCCGGACCTCCGTCCTTAATTGGAATTCCGCACGTAGCACGTCGCAGGCGCGGGCGGCTGATTCCCCTGCATCGGCACTCAGATTTGAGCAATCAATAAAATCGGATGCTTGTTTCCCACCATCCCTGACCACTGAACCAGCAGACCAGCAGCAGACCACTCCCGAGCAGACATCAAATACCTCACCACATTTATCTGTTCTACATGGATGTGATAATGATACATCTACTTGATCTACATTTGTTTACATGGATTTGTTCTTTAACATCAACTCTTTATATTCCCCTCACAAGCCCTCGGCACTATCTCCCATGCCTCTGCCACTGCAGTGTCGCCTCACCTGAGCAGGGATGCCGCCGGGGAACTGGCCGGTCCTCTTCTGCGCCATGTGCATCGCCGGGCTGGGGTAGGGCGCCGCCCGGCCCCCCATCATCGCCGGGTTCATGCCGCGCACGTACATGCCGTTCGGCATCATGTTCGGCTGGGGGAGAGGTCGGAGGCATGTGTTAAAACGCGAGGACGTATACGGAGTTCAGAGGCAGAAACAGAGCCGAGGCGGGACAAACCGCGAGCAGAAGGCAGACAGAGGAAATGATCTTTGAACTCGGAGTGTGTCTATAGAAATAATTACAGATCGACAACATTCGATACAAATTGAATAATCCAGATCAGTTGATTAGCATGTTATGATCGACAACGTAATATAAATATAAGGGAACGTAGTTAAGATAATGATCTTCATTCAATAACACCTCGAAATACCGGCATTTAAGACCAGATACAAAGGAAAACTGTGATTAACCCGAAGATCACAACGATGCTTTGCTCGCACTATCGTGTTTATAATCGGCAACGTAACCCCAGCAAGTTTTGGACAAGAGACAGACAAACATGGGGTACTAAGCACACTCGGACAAACGTCGGTTATTCACTCGCTCATATTTCGTGAAAAAACGAAACATTGTGTGTGTACCGTAGAAAGCTGAATAGCATCTCGAACGGACGAGTGTGAATGGTTGCCAATGGTGGCTACGGAAGCTGAGACTAGTTGTTGTAAGCTACAATTGAGGAGCTAAAACAGCATGGTTACGAGTCGCTTCCTTAACGCTAATGCTCCGGACATTTTAGGAAAGCAAATCCAAATTAGCATCCACGTCATCATTCACGTTAGTTAAAACACCCTGCCTCAACTGCCTCTATGAATGCATGTGTAAAACTTTACTCTACAATTACCTACTTAACATAAAATAGACTACTGTTAACTGTTGCTTATTAGGGGACACGGGACAAAGCATCAAGACTCACTGGCTGAAGACAAACTGAATGACAGACCACAGTCTGAAATGAGCCACACAATAGCATCAGACTTGTCTTTTACTAGCATTCTACTTACGTCATCTACTAACATTCAGCAACCTGGCAAGTAAAGTACCTAAATAGGTAGGTACAAGAGTAAATAAATACCGAAAGAGTAAATACTTGTGAATGGATCACCATTGCACCCATCACAAAGTGCATTTTACATCTAGCACGGGTGCATCTTCCAGACACCACCAGTGCATTTTACATTCGAGTTTGGTTGCAGCTCACATCTTACAAGCATCACCAAGTGCATGTTAAACTAGAGGTTGTGTAGGATGCATCGTCACCTTGACGGAGTGCAGTCTGCCCTTATTCCTTCAATTCCCGTAACATACGACCCGGGCTTTAGCTAACCGCGTTACGTTCCACAACACGAACGCACGACTCCCCGCAACCCTGCACCAAGTTTCCGTCCATTTTTCCCACCTCAGCGCCTGACTCCCCTCGCCCCCTCCCCTCGCCCGTGACATCCATCTTCATCGTCGCCACCCGCGGCGCCAGGTGGCGACACCGCCGCCACGCCCCGCGTACGGTTTATTTTGTTTACTGTCCAGCCGCCGACCTGGCGCCGCCTCGCGTCTGCACGGAAGCCGTGTCGGCGGCGTCGTGAGCCGTCATGTTGGCGCCTTGCGGTCGGCTGTGGTCACCAGTGACACAACGCAGAGCAACACGAACGCGATGACGTCACGGCGCCCCCAGGACGTGACGTCAGGTGACGTGAGGGGGAGGAAGGGGAGGAGGAAGCGGACGGCTAGCGCTATAGGAGGTTACCGAATACGGTCATAGCTACACATACAAATTTGCAGATCTCGATCAAGATCTCGCGCGCTCTAGTCTGGTAATGGGCGAGACTACTGGGCACCCCAGGATGATGATGATGATTTGGGCTTTGGGGCGCCGCAACTACTTGGCACCCCAGGACGTAGTGTTTTCCCAGCACCTTGCTCCCAGGCCCAGTGCTCACCTGCATCTGCATGCCCATTTTGCCTTGCATGCCTTGCCCCATGGGTCCAGGGCCCATTCCGTTCATTGGTCCGGGGCCCATGCTGCTCATGGGTCCCATAGGTCCCATGCTGTTCATGCCGTTCATGCTGCTCATGCTGTTGATGTTCATCATGTTCTGGTTCACCATGGGCCGCTGCACGTCACCGAACTGGCCGCCGTAGTTGGGCATCTGACCTCCCATCTGCGGAGAAAACATCACGGTTAGTGCGAATGTAGGGAAAACACCACCATCGTTGCCGAGCGTAGTGGAAAACAATATAATCAGCACCAGATGTAGAGGAACATCGAAACATAGTTTGTTTTTGAGGGGTTTTAGGGCGCGCCGACACCTTGGTCAATTTGCGCCAAACAGTGTATCACAATCAGTATCGGCGAAGTTCATACCTACGCCAGCTCTGCATTCGTCTTCGACTGCAAAGGAACTATAGGTATATCGCACTTCTATAAATGTCTCCCTGAAAGCTAAACATCGACCTCGAGTGATTCGATTTGACTGCTCTTCCGTTCTCACAAGTCACATTTGACATGACACCCGTCACTCCAACTCTGCCCTTCCCCGTCCGCCACCCTAAATACGACACGTGCGCCCCAGGTGCGCCTTACGTGCCACACACGTGCCATATGTGCCCCTCAGGTGCACATATCACGCGCAGACATTCCCATCTGCGCACTCCACTGCGTGTCTATTGCGCACAAGCTGCCGCACACCTCACACGCGCACCAACGACTCAGGACCATCCTATACGTGACGCCCGGTGAGCAGCGTTCTGCACACTCCCCCTCCCAGCTGTCAGTGTCTCCCGCAAGCCGAACGCACCACCCGCCGGCCGAACGCACTCCCCACCACCCACCGGAGCCATTGTCCGCGTGACCTCAGCGTCCCCACACCGCCTTTGTTCAGCGCGTCCGTGCGTCCGTGCGACGTCGTGGCGACAAACGACTGCTCCTCGGTCGAGCGTCGCCACTCGCGCTTCACACGTCCCGCGCGCGACTAATTAAAATGGCGCGAGACGGCCGGCCGACGTCCGCGGAGGCTCGACGGCGCGCCGTTAGCGGAGTTAGCGAGTTAGCGGGGTGATCAGCTCGCTAACGATCCGCTGACGATGAGCGGCGCTGATGGCGGTGGTCGCGGTCGCCGCACCGACGCCGGCGCTAGATCCGGGCTATCCGGAAACGGAGGTACCCACGGGATTTCATCCGGCGAAACGAGCCCGGAATCAGCCCGGAATCAGCCCGGAATCAGCCCGGAATCAGCCCGGAATCAGCCCGGAATCTGTGCAGATTGCGGGGAGGGTGGGGTGGAGCATCGCCGGATGATCACACGTGGCAGAGGTAATCTGAGTGAAGGAGATGACGACTCGCAATTAACGCACGTGCGCCGCGTGCGCCGCGTGTGCGTGAGGGAGATGATTCTGCGTTGGAGACAGTCTGCAGCGGATCGTTACTCCACCACCCCGTCTGGGGAATGTGCTGCAGCAGCACGCGCTACGGAGCTGTTGTTGATGGACTGTCCGAGGGTGCACCGGCTCGGCCGCGTCCGGTGAAATATATGGGGTCGGAATGTTGACGCATCACCTCTGGAAAACATTCCAGGGAGCTGTGAGCCGCATTAGCACGCTATCAATGTCAATCAATCCCCTGAATCCACGGCAGCGGTGGTGCAAGTGAGGACGATCTGGAATGGAATCATCCACCAAAAGCGCTTCCCTCTCAGCCTCCTCTAGACCACCATCAATGCCGCATCGCTCGTGTCTTTAGAGTTACAAGGCGTGGCAACTATATGGTCGTTCTGCCCCCATACTGACAACATTGTATCGTTAAATACTATGCGGCCTTTAGTCCACGTAATGTAATGCATCAGACATGATATTTGTATTCGCAATTCATGTTGCTTGACTTACATATCGTAATTGATGCGAATGTTTGGCATAAATATCTTAAATAATGTGATTGCTAACTTTATGTATAACCTTATGTATAACGCTGACGAAGACACCCTGTTTGTCGAAACGTCTGTTTTCTTAGGAACTTACATTGCATTGACATTTATTGTAAATACAAATAGTCCAAGTAATGTCAATACCATATCGTCCAATAAGATCCTGCTCTAGCATATCATAACGCCGCTGCACCCACAACCAAAGCCCCCGCGGCCCGCCTCCCACCGCTCGCTCTGCACTCACTCACGCCAGCCTGGCCGTCCCGTTACTCCCGTATCTCCGGGTCCGGGCCGGGCGGCTCCGGGGCCGGGCCGGGCGATATGTGGGAGCGGGCACCGCCGCCGCGCACCGCGCAGCGCGAGCAGAGGTCACGAGGCTGACCCCGGCCGCACAAACAACGGGTCGCGGTCAGTGGCGGCCACCAGAGACACGTGAAATAAGTGGAGAAAACTGCGGCCGTGAGAGGTGTGGAAAAGGTGACGAGAACGAACGTCGCGTTTTGGAGCATTCGCGCCGGTTTCGTGCCAATTTCATGGCGATGGTTTAGTTTTATGTTCGGATATTGTCCGCAATGTTTGTGATGCTCGTCGGAAAAGTTCCAACCACCTTCGGTGACTTTCCAGCCGCGATTTACGGTGAGGAGTTTGCATCATCTGGAATCCACCGATCCAAAAATAAATGAATTGAAAATCCATACAGCAGTATGCAACATCCGACAACCTAATGACAGCTTCTGATAACGAAAGCTGCCATGCCTGTAATGACAAAACGACAACGATGACTTATTGCAGAAGCAACAGCAATCACGTCCAGCCACCGGTACGCGTTTGTACCAGGTCACCTCTGTGACGTCATGACCCCCCCCCTCCTCCAACGGTGTCACTGATCGACCATCCAGTATCGTGAAGCAGCGGCACTTACTAATCCAGATGGCAAAAATAGCTCCTTGGATCAGCCCCGTCCGTTTCATCGCAGACCACGTCCCACGAGTCGTTACACCTATGTCGATGCACCACACCACGTCCCGGGCGGCCGAACTATCCTGGGCCGAACTGCCCTTGTCTCCGGCCAGTCATTGGTTGGTTCTCGCGCGCGACGCACCTCCGTCGGCCGGATCTCACAGGGCTCATAACGGCAGGGGCGCGCCCAGGAGCCAACCACGACCCGTATCGATGCCAGCCTCAGGCTTACGAGTCGTCCCGGTCTAGTGATCAACCTCCCCTGGGACCACTCAGATGTCTACTATACTATGTGCAATACCATTGCAAGTCCCGTTCCTCTCCACCCCCCCCCCCCCAGATGTGCCTCGAGACGCCTCTGCGGCGTCGCACCCAGTCGTGACAGCTATCGGCGAAATCACGGGATGCGCGCACCGATGACATAGGCGACGCCAGGATCATAAACTCACAATTAATCCCACCCTTCCTCTTTGGGATCCAAATTATATAACCCATACTGCGAGTACCGGGACGCAAGCGCCAGGCCCAGGAGCAGAAATACAACCAAGTTTTGCCTCCCGATGCATACGCCTGGGCGCGCCTCTGCCCAGTTGAACGAACGTACTACCGTTTACCGGGCGGCACGCGCGCGACGAGCCGTGCCGCCGCCCCGCCGCACGGCTACGGCTTTGGCCACGGCTGCGCCGGGCCAAAGTCGAGTCTGCGCCGAAGCGCGCGGCCGGGCGCGTCGCGCCGCAGACGGCGAGACGGGAACCGCGGGAACCACGGGAACCACGCCGTCACCGCAGGAAGGTCAGGCGAAGTGGGCTGCGGCCGCGGCGGCACCGTAATGGAACGGGAGGGGATGGGGCGGAGTGGGACGGGACGAGACGGGGACGGGGACGGGGACGGGGACGGGGACGGGGACGGGGACCGGGGACGGGGACCGGGGACGGGGACCGGGACGGGGACCGGGACGGGGACGGGGACGGGGACGTTACGGAACGGGTGAGGAACATAACGCAATTTGTTACCACAGTAGCCAACCCAAGCATATCAGATCAGGCCGAGATAGATTGATAACTCGTCATTTTGGCGTCTATCAACGGCTTTGGTCACCTAAGCTTTGGTGTCAGCTTTGGGGTTTGGTGTCAGCGCATTGATGTATATCGGGCATGAAAAGATAAAGGCTTTAGTGGGGCGTGTTCACCGAGCTGAGTGACTTGATCACGATATTGCGAGGCAATCACTCATGCTTCCTTTCACGACACGATTGTAGGTATGTGGACGTGGTTATTGTTGACGTTGTTGTGAAAGGCTCCACAGCGGGTTGTAGAGTGCATGCATTCTTTGGCCGTCTCTGACACTAACAGATTCAGCCATGTTGTGAAAGGGCGCAGCCGCCATGAAATCATCACATCGGTGCCGACACATCGTATTGCTACATCGTCACATCGTAGCGATACTGATTCATGGCAGCGGTACCAAGATGGCGCGGATTCCGTGGTGTTATTCTGTTAAGCTCTTGACGGATGACGCTTTGAGGCTCAATCCCATGGGTCATCGAGATGCTGTGAGCTAAGGTCAGCATGAGTGCCTATTCGGCGCTGACAAAAAGTAAACAGTGATGCCATCTGCACAGGCAAAACCGAATGGAATGTTTTCTGCGAAAGCATCGGATTGCACACAGCCAGCAACGAATCAACAAAGTGGGCCGTAGGATGTTAACTACCGTCATTAAAATTAGCTTATCTGAAGTTAGCTTAAAGAACTACGCACAGTGAATTAAGACGATACAACTCTCGTCTGCATGATGATGATGATTTAGGCTTAGAAGAAGCCCCGGCCGGAACCGAGGCCCCTGACCCGCTGCTGCTGACCGCCCATTGTCTCACGGGAGCGGCGGTGGAGCGCGTCCCTGACCGGCGCGTCCCTGACCGCTCCGTTCCAGAGAGCGTCCCAGGGCGCATCCACCGCCACCGCTCGCCAAAACCGCTCGGCGCCAGTCACGCGCGGGCGGTCGTGGCGCGGCGCGCCGCTCTCGCCGCCGGGGTGAACGGCCACCGCGCCGCTTCCGTCGCCGCTGCGCGATATTGGGCGCCGATCGCCGGGCGGCAGGCCAGCTGACGCGGCCAGGTATCAGCTGACGGCGTGGCCAGCTGAGCGCGGCCCGGCGCTACAGCGGAGACGCCGACGCCGGCCCGGCCACTAGCACCAGCCGCCGCCTGCTCAGTTTAGGATAGACTGTACCGCATTGCTTCCGAGCGAAGCGGCACAGTGGACAAGCAGGAAACGGAGGATTTGGGGTGATTGTGGGAGAAATGCGCTGCTCTGGATTAGCGAGTGAGATCGGTCGGTGAAGACGACAGCCAGGGTGACAAAAGAATGAGCACAATAATGCGGACATCGTGCATAGAAGGTCCTTTATGGCGGCATTCTCTTCATGTTAAATGAGCAATGAATCAGAACAGAAGCAATCAACACTAATGATGATTCCTAAGCGATGTTCATAAATATCACCCATCGAAGAACCATCAACCGCTGCAAAAACGACATGATGCTTTGTCTCGCTGAAATATAAATAGCCCTTCGAGAAATACATGCGAGTTCCGCCCACTGCACTAGTTGATTGCTGGCGGCCACATTCCACCTCACGCATCGTCGCGGAAGTGCGAGCGTTTCAAGCACCGAAAAACAAACCGGCCGGCTTTTTGCCCCGGTCGCAGAGCGGTGCACTCTGCCCAACTCCAACGCATTACCACCAGCTGCACATAACACCGTCGACAAACAAGGCGGCGCGTCACTATGGCAACGGCCGGCAGCGATGCGACAAAAACGGCGGCTCGTGATCGGTCCGGCGGTTTTTGTGGCGAGGCGCCGCCGCCAGCCGCGGGCCACGGATCTGGGTGAGAGTCGCCAGGTCACTGAGGCTACAACGGGGCTGTGACGCGCTGAATGGGCGGCTCATGGAGGCAGTAATGACGAAACTGCTCCGGATTTATCGGAAGCGTCCAGAATCATGCAATGATAAGCGCAGACGGTTGAATTTCTGGGTGAGGTTTTGAGAAAGCGTTGAAAGGGTGCACGTCATTTCGGACCCGTTTGGAATCTTGCCATGATTGACAATGATACAAAGGGTAGGGTGTATTCAGACTGGGAGAAAATCGATACAGGTATAAAGATAATATGCGAAAACTGATACAGATTTGAGGTAACGAGATATAATTGAACTGTTACAAGATAATATGCCGCATTTTTGCAATAAGGCCCGGTGGGGGTGGGGGGAGATATTTGAAGGGGAGTATACCGCCCATGTACTCGTAAGCTGATCTCAAGAGCCAAAGATAGGTGGCAGCCGTCACGCTGACAGTCGGTGCCGGGGGGGTTTTCCGGAACACGATGATTTTATCGAGGGGAACGGGGACTAAGTGCTCCATTATCCGAATATTAGACGGGACGTTGAAGACCAACAAAGTTTTATACATTCTGCAGGGGGGAGCGAGCGAAAGGGCAAGTGCTTTCGTTAATTTCATCAAATTGTACTTGCATACGATCCCTTATTCGGTTACCGCGTATTAAAAAGGAAGCTAGTTGGGCCAGGATCCAGCCGGCCAACAATGGGCGGAGGGTTGCGCACCCCCGAGCACGGGCGTCAGCTTCTCCCAATAAAGAATGTTGGGAGGCTGAGACTGTGGAAAAGCCATTCATTTTTTTTAAAGACTACATCAAAATCTAAGGCAAGAATATCACACTTTCTCCGATCCCAGACCACTTGAATCCGGCACATTCCTCGTCTAAAGTTGGTGTGGGGGTGGTTTGTGAAGTGGATAAAGCCTCTCCTCATTAACTGAAGTAGGAAACTAACACACTGCGCCAAAATGGTGGCTGGGCGCTCTAGTTTTCTTAACAGCCTCGCGTGAGGTGGCCTCTTGGAATCCCGACTCTCAGCGTATCAGTCTTCCAGTGTGACTCCTATCGACCAAGACTTGTTTTCTGACCCTATCAGACGCATGTTCCCAGACTGTATCAGCGTCATTTCAGCTGACTATGCATGCGTCAGTCATCTGACTACACCGCTCATCAGCGCGCTCTCGTAATGCGTCAGAGCTCAAGCTGACCTCCGCGTCATCAGATAGTCCGGTTAAAGGGGCTCACCTACCACGCTAGCAGTACCCTTAATCTCCCCCCACTGTGTGGTCTCCCTTTGCAGGCCCGGGAATCCAGACAAAAACCGACCGACGATCGTGTCCCCATACTAAGTCACGGCCAGAGCACTGCACGCCTGCCTCCAGCAGCTCCAACAGAGGAAGCCCCTTCAGGCAGGCTTGGATACTGAATAACAGACTGCGAACGTGGGCTAAATACTCTGCTGTTCATGTTGCAGCCCTGAATATGTGCTGGATCAGGGCCCAGAAGTGTCCAGTGTATACGGCGACACATAGCTTTCGTCGCGGAGGCAGTATTGGATTATTGATTACAACTTAGCAAGAAATAGGTCAACGTTCAAAGTAATACTTAATGCACAACGCTTTAAGCCAATTATAAATCGCATGAATCAAACACCACTCCAAAACACCTGGATATGCAACCGAACACTCGGGCCATACCGAACCCCTTCTATCAACAGGTTCATGTCGCGCATTTCCCGACAAATGGGCTCCACTGACAGCCGCCCTCTCTCCTTCAAATTGTACCCTGACGCGAACCGTGCATCACATGGCACGATCGACGTTGCTGTCACCGCGCGGCGCGTGTACCGGTCGCCATGGCAACGCGGCCCTGTTTACACCAGGACGGCTCGTCTGCAGGCCGCCGCTGTCCAGACGCCGCCCGCCGGCCGCCATCGAAGCCATCGATTGGCTGTGCGCGGTGTGCCCTCCCTTCCCCTGCCCTGCGGCGAGGGGTCACGGCCGGCCTCCCCGCCCCTCCCCTCCCCTCGGTGTTACGTGTCCGGTAGCTGGCTGTCGAGGCTCGCCAGGAAAGCCGATTACACGGCGACTGACACCTGCAAGCGTCAGTCCCCGGGGACTATGGCCGGCGATGGCATGACGCAGGCGTTGATGACTGTGTTGTAGTAACTGTGCCACTGCCTGTTGTAGTAACCGTGTCACTGCCAACCGTTTACAGTATGAGCTTATAGACGTGTTAAGGTTGGTCTTGTGATGTTTCTTTCGTAAAAATGTGCTTTGCCTCCCGATGCAAAGCCAGCATGGCACGGAGTGTTTCATCTTCAAAGGGATATTGGTTATCAGCGAGTCTCGGTAGTAATAATAGAGCGATTCTACGAAACGATGTTTATTTCCAGCGAACGTGTCAGGACCGTCTGGCGTCTCCATTAGACTGGAAACTGTCAACGGATGCTGACTTACTAAATCAATACAAAAAACTTAAGTGACGGCTCAGAGAACTAACTGGTCCATAGCAGACTCAGTAAAAACGCGAGCAAAAAATGCATGGATGCACAGAGAACGATACGAGTAATACCGCATCATGTCCTATGTCAACAGATTTCGACGATTGTCACCAGATTTTGACTATTGTCAACAGATCCTGACATAATAATTACAAAGTGATGACTCACGCAAAGACAATGCGCTCAGGCTGCATGAAACGCGTGTCTGTTTACCGACCGGAACCTCGGAAATCTGTCCACCTTGCTCTTAAAGAAGCTTCACTGCAGTGCACCAGTACGCCACAGATGATACTACAGTTTAAATACAAACTGAACGTGGATACCATTCAGATCTGCATAAAACAAACAAATAACATTATGACGAAGCTCGAAGGATCTCGGGCGTTTACCGAGCCCTCACCGGAGCCGCTGCCAGCGTGACAAACAAGAGAGCCTGTGTTGCCGCGGACCAGTAAACAGTTCCACGCTAACCCCGCCGCTCACAACAATAAACACCGCACCCCAGGCCACCAGATCGGACACGGTCGCGTTGCCAGATTGGACACCGTCGCGTTGCCAGATCGTGCACAGCGGGCGCCCGCGGTGACGGGAGCCGTTCAGATGGAATGTTTTCCCACCCACCTCTGTCCGGATAATACCGGTTGAGTGACGCCCTCAGCCGACCGAACGACGCCATTGTGCGATCAGAAAGAAAAGCAGACCAACCGTGTGCTCATACTACCGTCATGCCGCCGCAAATGTCGCCAGCAGTGCGACACCGCACCGCTGAGCGTGGGGCCGCCGTAGAAACGACCAGTGACGCAAGCGAGCTGAGGAGGGAAGGGATGGTGTCGGAATTCACCCCGCCGCACGACTGAGGTCGGCCCACTTCCTGCGAATAAGCACCGAAAGCGCCGCAGCGCGACGGCGACCGGCAGCCGCCAGGTGAAAACCAGGACGCCGCGGCGATCAAGATCGAGACGATAAATCCAATTTCCCGCCGCACGCGGGACACCGGGCCGCCCCAACAATCTAATCTCTCGCCCCACCGCGACCGTCGGTCGAACCTTCGCCTCTGCGCAGGCAGTCTGGCCGCCCACTGCTGCCATTTCCCCATGCCGTCAGCGGCGACTCACCGCGCGCCGCCTTATTGACCGGCGCGTGACTGGCGTGGTCGGGGTCCTTCTCTCGGGAGATCTCCGAACGCGCGGCGAGATGCCGCCACCGCCGCCGCCGCCGCCGCCGCCGCACCGGCCCTGTATTGATTTGTTTACCGAAACGGCAGAGTCTCCGTCCCGTTGCTCCGGTGACTGCGAGAAGCTACGGCTCCGATGAGCTCCGACAGGCTCCGAGGGGCTCCGGGAGGCTCCGAGAGGCTCCCGGAGGCTCCCGACGCAGTGAGGCGCGGACGACGAAACAGGCTCCAGCTCATCAGCAGGAGGCGCGCCAGAAAATGGCGGGAGCGGCCACCAGGGCGGCGGTCGACACCGGCCGGCGGAGAATGAACAGCGCAGTAGCGGACAACGGATAGAGGCGGATGGGGAGAGGGGAGAGGGACGAGGGTAGAGGGAGGGAACGAAATGGGGTCACATAGGAGTGAGACACAGGAGAGTGAGGAGCTAGAAGAGGATTATATGGATGCAAAGAGAAACACAAAAGGACGGGGAAGAGCAAGAAGAACATAAATGAGAGGAAGACAAGTGAAAGGATCACAACACGAGTGACAAGGAAGGTAATGATCAAAGGGCAGAGGCAATAGGTAAACGCGAAAGTGTATAATGCAAACTGGGAAAGGGCGAGGCAGATGGCTGACAAGTTAGACGGACACTAATCATCCCTCACCGCAAGCCTATGCCGCTCGCCACCCCTCCAGGGCTGCACCACGACCACCCCTTGATACACCTGACCCGAAGCAGGAATCTATATGCCTCAGCGGACCCGGGTCACCAGGTGGCATGGGGACCACTTAGAGAGCTCTCGTGACGTCACCTGGATAACTCTAGTGACGTCACACATTTCCCGAGAACAATTGCCGCACGACAGTCTAGCACCACCCACATTCGCCCCCGACACCGTCGCCGCCGCAGCAGCCACAGCCGCTAACCTATCCGCCCCCGCTCCAGCTGGCGTCGCCGCCAACGCAGACACGTGATTGGATAGAAGGGCGGCTGCGTTATGACGTCACACGCCGAAAGCTCGCGGATAGGCGACTGGGGAAGGCGTGGGTGCCCTCAGCAGTGCCGACCAAAGGTCAAACGCATCAGTGGCAACTGGCAGAGGCGAGACGAACTCACGGAAATGCGGAGGCGCCCTGAATGCACCATGCCAGATATATTTCCAGACAGGATATTTAAAGCTACCGACGTCATATTTAGAGCTGCTGGAAGCCAGCGTCACTGGAATAACGGGTACTGAGAGCACACTACTGTGCACTGCGCTGCAGCGTCGAACCTGATTTCCAGACAATAACTTGAAGCCTTCTTCGTGAATGGAAACAACCGATGTCTGGTGCATTGCATGAGACGTTCAGCGACTAAAAACGGATTATTTCCATCCATGAAGCTCCTCATTCCAGTGACCGGTAAAATGGCGAGCGACGGGCACGTCACTACAGCCATACGACACCAACTACGAACATCTGCGAACGCCACTACTTGTAGCCTGGACGCCTGCGCGGACAAAGGCCCTGATCGCTGTGTCAAAAGCGCAAGCGCAAGCCCCCATAGCACCTAATGGTAGCACGGCCCTGCCATCAGTTTTCTTAAGCATAGGCTCTATGGAAGCTTGCGCTTGCGCTTGCGGCACGTCGAGCATGGCCAAAGACGATGCAAACCGACCGCACTTACCAGCAGATGGCACACACAGCACAGACATCACACCACGCGGCAACAGCAGCTCAGCGGTCGGGCGTCTCAACGGCGCCGTTTACCCGGGCTCAGGTGTGCCGCGCCACGGAGGCTGCGTCGTCAAACGCGGCAGCTGCTCCGGCGAGGTCGTAACACTACATCACGGCCGCTCCGGAGCCTTCTGAGTGACGGCAGTGTCCCTCTCGATTGCAATGCAAGCTCCGGTCGCATGGCCGCCCGGCGGTCGCAGCAGGCAGCGGCGGCGGCGGCGGCGGCGGCGGCGGCGGCGGCGGCGGCGGCGGCGGCGTGCGTGCGGGCGGCGGCGGCCGGCGGCGTGCAGCGGCGGCAGACGGCGTGCAGCGGCGGCAGCGCGGCAGCAGAGCGGCCAGGCGGCGGCCGCGGCGGCAGCAGGCGCCAGCGGCGGGCAGCCGGAAGAAGAGAGAGATAACGGAGAAGAGGTCAAATGGCCGGCGGCCAGCGGGCAGCAGAAGGACAGCGGCGGCGCGGCGGCGCGCGGCAGAGAAGCGGCGGAGCGAGCGGCGGGCAGCGCGGCAAGCGGGCGCAGCGGCGAGAGAGAGACGCACGTGCGAGCTAGCGGAGCGGCCTGGCAGCGGACGAGCAAGAGGCAGGCAGCGGCGGCAGCGGCGGCAGCGAGAAGAGCAGCGGGCGGCAGCGGCGGACACCCGCGGACGGCAGACTGGCGGCAGCGGCGGCGGAGAGGGACGGCAGCGCGCGGAGAGAGAGAGGAGCGCCGGAGGCGGCGGCGGCGGCGGCGGCGGCAGGGGTTCATGGATCGAATATATAACGTGTCGGTTAAACCGGCTTATCGCTTCCGAGAGATGGATATATATATAGATATTTCTATTCATTATGATCTGCTGCAAATTAAAGATCTACGTTTTATGGCAAAGCAAATATATAATATATAGTATGATAGATATCGAGTAGGTGAAAAGTGGCATAATGGTAGATAGACAACTATATATATAATAACATATAAGGATAGATAGAGTATAGAGATAATTCTGATATATATATATATATGTAATATAATAGATATATAGGTTGGCTTCTTTAACAAACACTTTAATCAAATATATAGACGCGCGCAGAGATATAGATACCCAGTACTAATCGGGCAAAAATTTCGAGTTATTGATTGGAAAACTAGTTTTGACATTCCAGCGCACCAGCGTGTACTGAGTACCCACTGGCTCGATCTCATTGTTAACCGCCGGCCACAACAACCAACCTCCTCGCGCGCCGCACGCAGCGCGGTGCGTGCCGAGGCCCGAATTCCAGGCACCCGGAAGACCCGGGCATCCGTGCGGCCGGCCGGCCGGCCCGCCATGCGGCCTCTATAACTGCGTCCCTTCCTCCCACCGAACTGGGCCAGCTAAGTGACCTCCCGACCCGCTCAGCGCCGGCGGCACCGGCACCGGCACCGGCACCGGCGGCGGCGGCGGCGGCGGCGGCGGCGGGCAACGGCTGTTTACCGTCACATAGTCAGTGCCTCCCAAACTACGACACGACAGCGCGGCGGGCATCACGAGCGCTTGAGCATTGGCCACGGGAGCGCAGCAAGGTTGAGAGCCACTGCCGGCTGATTTGCGTACAGGCGATTGTGGTTCGGTTTGGTGTTTACGGCTTCTGGGCGAGACGGGGACGGCAAACCGGACAATGGGTGGCCCATGAGCTCCGGGTAATCGAAACATCAACGCGCAGGGTGGGAGTGGGAGGGATATGGGGTAACAATCTTCACAGGAAGGGATGTCAACAATCATGGGAGGGTAGGATGTCAATAGGGTATGGGTTTTCTCACCGGCATTGCGTGACACAACCAAGGAAGTAAACAGGACAGGTGATGGGGGTTTATCTCTGCTGGGCCAGATTGCCTGCTCTTGCCATGATCTATCACGGCAAGAGCAGGTAATCTGGCTACACCTAGTGCGCCCAAGCGCGGCAGAAACCACAGGCATGTTGGCGTGAGAGTCAGACAGATTTACCTCGCACTGCCTCCACTTCCACCTCCGACTACATCCCCAATCCGCGAACCCGTCTACGGTGGAGTCCACAGAGCAGTGCCGCCGGAAAACCCGACTGCCACTAGAAATCACTTTCTCTTCTAGAGCGAGTCGAATGCATGACCCGCAGTTCGTGCCGTTTCTAGTGCAGATATTCACGACCTGCGCATGGTGCTGAACTGGCCACCACACGATCACAGCTGGCGACAGAGATAATCGGCTCCAGAGTAGTTATCTCCGTCTGAGTGCCGCACATGTTCATCGCCCAGGATATTCTTAAGACAGAACGACTCTAACAGTATTTCGTGAATAATGTCCTATGTCCCTAAACAGTATCCCTTGGAATATCCTATCGGAATTTTGTAGATGTTTTCGTTTTCGTTTTAGTTCAACTTTCATTTCACTAAAAAGAATCAGACTAAACACAAAAAGCAGACGAAGCAGCGCGCGGTTCTCACGCAACAGCGACACTCCAGAGACCCTTCACCTTACAGTACCCCGCCCCCTGACCCTCCCACACACGAAAAACTGTCAGAGCTTCCACTCCTAGCGCGACCTCAATCTGCCGACAGTGGTTCACGATCGCCTTTCGCACGGCACGGCCTGGCGCGGCCTCTAGTTGAACCAGATGCCGCCATTGCGGCGCTCTACTGCACGAGTGACCAGCACGCGACCCCGTCAACGTACCGCGCCGCGCCGCGCCGCCGCCGCCGCCGCGCGCCATTGGATTACAACACCTCCAGCACGGCCCATCGCCTGGTGCAACCGGACACAAGGCCGCGCATGACACCGTGACGCGACGGGGTCGTGTCAAGGGAGGTCGAGCGAGGGTGTGTGGATGCCCGTGCGTGACCTGACATCGAGAAGGGGGAGCGAAAGAAGGGTTGTGGACGTTCGTGCGTGGTTCGGGACGGGTGTCGGCAAAAAGTGGACACCGCGGCCTGCGTTAGTATGCGGTGAAGGTTGCTGACGTTAACGGTTTGTTATCAGCGTGCTGTTGTGGCTGTTGTCCCAGCCTCCGCTGATGGGCAGGAGAAGCGAGACAATCTGCCAAACACGAGCATGAATCATTCTCCGAACGGTTCTGCAGAGAAACGCTTTAGTGGGATTTGTGGCAGCTTTGAGAAGTCCTTGTGAGGATCAGGATGCGGCGACCTGTTGTGTCTCGTCGTGCTCACCGGCTCGCGAGCACGCGAACAGCATGGCAACATGTTTACTTGTGCACGACTTTCGGAGAATCAACAAATCCAAGGCACACGTTTATGATACAAGGGCCTCTCGGAGGGTGAAACACATCACCGCAGAGCGAACGTTTCGGGGCAAGGTCAAGTCAACATCTTCGGTCCATCCGTGACCAGTCAACACCGAGAGTGTGAGACGTTGTCGGCAGTTCTGGTCCTGTTGCACACCTGAGTTGTAGAACCAGCGATCCGGCGGGTTCAGTGGCTCTAGCGGCACTTACGTGCTTTGCGGTCAGTGTCGCGGCCGGCTCATTTTGCTCCGACAGCGGGGAAGCGCCGGGAATTGGCGATAACTTCGGTCACGAGCACCTGCACCATTCGTTCGTCGATGCTGCATGCGCCCGTTGCAAAATACGGCCATTCGATTTGCGGCTATGCAATCCATCTTCAGAATGATTAAGTGACATAATTACGATCGGGGATATGTGATTGATCACAACCATTGAGGAGGATTATAGTCCAGGTTTCAAGCGGGTTTCACGAGTTGAAGCAACAGGCAAGGAGTGTTTTATGCTTGCGTCGATGCTATTCCCGCTATTGGTAAGTCAGTGAGTTATCATTATCCGAGAGGGTGGAAAGGTCCTCTCTTCACGACAGTATCCTACAAATCATCCATAAACAGTTTGGACCATTCCACAACCATCCCCTTGTTCGTGATGATATACGGTATATTTATGTTCGACCAACTCAATTCTACAAGAGATTATCTTTCTAACACTGCGATCTTACAAAAGCAAATTTTTCTGACCACCGCGACTTTTCTCCCATCAGCCGTCCATCTCCGCCAAAAAAGTATCGCCTCCGCCGCCGGTGACGATAACCGCGACATTAAAACGATTGATCATCTCGGGATCAGACCGCTGCCGTCTGCGCCATCGAGGAGCGACCGAGGGACGACCAAGGGGGCGATCGGAAGGGGCGACCAAGGGGCGACCAAGGGCGACCGATGGGCGACCGAGGGGCGACCGATGGACGACCGAGGGGCGATCGAGGGGCGACCAAGGGGCGATCGAGGGGCGATTGAGGGGCGACCGTGGGGCGATTGAGGGGCGACCGTGGCGCGATCTAGGGGCGATCGAGGGGCGACCAAGGGGCGACCGAGAGGCGATCGAGGGGCGACCGAGGGGCGACCTAGGGGCGACCGAGGGGCGACCTAGGGGCGACCGAGGGGGGACCGAGGGGCGACCGGATCCCAAGTCACAGCGCGCGACAAACATCCGTGACGGGCTGGCGGCCGCTCACCCGCACTGCTATCACAGGCGGCGCCAGCCGAGCGAGCAATGCCGACGCAGGAGCGACACCAGGCGCGCAGACAGGGGGGACACAAGAGGCCACGCCGGGAGCCCAGACAGGGACGGCGGCAGGGCTGACGTCAGGAGGTGACGGTGTAGCAGGGGTCACATGGTACGGGTTCGCGGTAGAGATTGACAAATGTGGTAGTGGTTTGGGCCTCTAGGGCAGGGGTGACGGGGTCCGCGAGCGCGAGCCGCACCTGGGCAGAGCGGGGATTGGGGAATGGTTTATTCCGATAGCATGTGATAGCATGTGAGAGCATTCTCGACGGTGCATTCTCCACGTCGATGCGGGCCGATTGCGGCCAGCCAACAGAAGCGAGTGGGCGATAACTCAGGAGAAAATTCACAGCCCGGCGAGGATTTGAGCAGGCGACGCCATTCGTCATGCATCCAGCGGCCGCCGCGCGAACTGTTCGATATCATCGCTGCATTCGACTGCCGAGCGCCAAGCTGACAGGCCAAAGGCAAACCGAAACAGACGTGCGATCTGTTGGCGGGATAGCGTGCTAAACATGCCCGAGCGACCGGTTCTCGGCAAATCCTCCGCATGGCCGTGATATGTCGCCGAGATCGAGCGTGGTGACAGGGCTGATTTACGGGATTTGCAATTTTTGTTTCAGTACAGAGGTCTTGAGCAGGGTGGCGTCATGTCTCCCGTCCTTATCACGTGTCAATTACCGGAAATAACCATCGCTGTTGGGGCGCCCATAAACAGCCGTAATCATGTGTTAATCACCTAAATACTTATCAGACGCCTGATTACCTATGTATGACACCATCATGCCACATAAATGGCAATGACCACTTTGTCCCTTTATCCTGTAATGTTACCTAATTCCCAGAAGCCAGTACCTTTATATGGTTTTATGACCTCACCAGAAGCTGTTTATTTGACAGCGTCATAACAACGCTGTTATTCTCCGCTCCCCACGTGCCTCAGCAGCTGGGCGCGCCTCTGACCCCACAAAGCTACCGCCGTTGTTTCCGCCGCGCCGCGCCACACCACGCCGCAGTTGCGCCACTTCCCTGCCTGGCGGCCGCGGCACGCCAGCAGTCGAAGGTCCCGGTGTTTGTTCTCTGCGGACACCACCCCTGCCCCCTCCACCGGCGGGGGGGCATCTCGGAGACCTTCAGGGCGGCGCGCTGACGGGCGCTCTGTTGACGACGGATACACATACATGCCAGCCGAGCACGGGCGCGCCCAGGCAGCGAAACAGTGGGGCACCAGACCACGCGAGTCTGGTACCCCAAAATCATAACACAAGAGACAGACGTCCTTTTAGCAAAACCAGCAGGAAGATGTCAAGGTCAGTGCAAAGTCTAGGCTATGTTTACGTCGCTACTGGCCCAAATATTATGTCTCGCACGGAAACTTAACTCACGCGTTAACAATTAAACAACCCAGTCTTTGTTGATAGGGGCGTACAGACGCACGAGCTGCTGCAGTGCCATCCTCTCTTTCAGCAGACATAATCCCCATCATCACGCTTTCCTTGACCCGCGTCTGCCCGGTGGTAGCCGGCGATGCGTTCTCGGCGCGTTGCGCAACAAACGAGCCACCAGCCACGGCGCGGGGTCTGTTTTTACACAGACGCGGTCAGACCGTCCGCCTGTCTACTCTGCAGTTGCAAAACCAGGCCGCGCGCGCACATGTGAACGGTGTTTGTTCTCACCGCCACGGGCGGCGGCGGCGTCCGAGGTGCGCGCAAAAAACGACAAGAAAACTGCGGTGTGAGGGGGTAGATTGGAGTTAATTGTTTTGGGTAGTGTGCAGTGATTGTTGTTGTTATTCGCAGGTGCGGTCGCGGTAACGAAAGCGACGGGTGTTCAACACCACGCGAGGACATGAGTGGTGTCAACACCGCCGAAACAGCATTCAACACCAGCAGAGCACCAGTAAAGTGCAGACCGTTAGCAGCAGACGGCAGAGGGATCACGAGCGGATGAGAAAGACGGCTCGGTAGACCTCCGCCAGTTGCCATTCATCAACATATCGGCTGTTTGCCTTAAAATGACAGAACCACACACGAGCCAGACGTCTTTTTCGCAGACGCCGGCGTGGGAAGCCAAGGTCAGTGCCGACGTTTGGCTGTGTTTACTCCAACCTCAGTACGTCTGACCTGACCGAGGCTGGTCCCACTGGCCGTACCGTAAACCGGCCGGCAGTCTTCAGGCCAGGAGTGGCGCCGCTGTGCAGACAAAAATCAGCAAAGGCACACGAGGAGTCACCTTCGCCGGCGTGCGATGTCCAACACGCAATCCGAAGCGTCTCAGATGGCGGTAAGTTGCAATACAGCTCAGGGTGCTATCGAGGGGCCAATGGAGACGTGGGACGATCCCTATGACAGTGGACAAATGACAGCTTTAGCAGGGGATGGATGGGCGCTGTGAGAGGGTGGATTTTCTGCCGGCGCAGGTCAGCGGTCCGTAGTGAAGGTCGATACAAGCCATAATACCGCCGTTCACGGGGCGGCGCAAACATGCCCGCGGCGGCGAGATTGACGCACCACGCACTGTTGGCGGCGAGCAAGGCGCACCACGCACCGATGACGAGCGCTTTTGGTATCTTTTGTTTGGGGTAGCCAGCATGACAGGGCAATGGCGGTGAAGGGCATTTCAAGCTTTGTAGACAAGCTCGAAACGAAGTCGGGCGAAAGTAAAAGTTGGTGCTGTTCTACAATTGAAACTGTTCACACGGCACTGCAGGTAGCATTACTGTGAGACATAGGTTAAATATTCAAGCCCGGGAACGTTTATCGTTTAAGGAGGGCAATATTAATCATCCCGCACTTTAAGAAAGCAAAAGAGAGTACGATATTGATGAAATTGTTAACACGTTAATCTAATGCAAAAATGTTATAGATTACATTTTGATGAGGATGACATGTGATTTAAACCACACCCAACAGGTGACACGACAAAAGGCGCCCATCAACTTGACTTCTTAAACATGTCTCTGCACAGTCACAGCAAGGCGTCGCCGTCCTTCATCGCCGCCCCTGCGTGGTGTGCGAGTCAAGGCGGAAGTGAGAGATATACCGTGACACGGTCCAGGGTGACCCTGGAGAGCGGAGAGCGGAGACCCTACCCGGGGTGTCCGGTGGCGCCACGGCCCCTGGCGCGCCTTCTCAGGGGCAGAGGCGAGGGTTGTACGTGTGCCGGCATAGGTCGACACGCCAGGAGCAATGAGGCGGCGGCGGCTGCGCCTTAGACAGAAGCTCACAGCAAGTCTGGCCGTCATGCTCACAGCAAGTCTAGCCGTCATGTGACGTCCGAGACAGGCCGGCATATCAGAGGGAGCTGACGGCATGGCGTGCTCAGGATACTGGAGAGGTACGGCTCGGGCATGGATGGTGAGGACGTCATCATAGCGTGGAGTCAGGGGTAGGGCAGGTGTCCTCAGCACTTCTATGACATGCGGGTGCCTCTGAGCCGACGCAGAGCTTCTGCGAACTTATATCCAAGTATCCAACTATTACCATGTTACATGTGAGAATGATCAAAACGACGCCGTTGCTCATTCTCTCACAAGTCGCAACAGAAGATTTGTACGTCGTAAGCTTTGCATTGAGCAGTAGCCAGATGCAACGTATTATGATTTACCATGGAGGCTCTCCTAAACCATGACAATGTTTCATCCTCCTGCCACTTCCTCTAAGGTAATGCTCAGTCATAACTGAGATCTAGGACTTCCTGATGAGATGCTCATGAGCAAATACACCCCAAGACAGACGACTCATGACTCTGCCTTGCCAGCCTGTCACCGCTTTCTCGTTGTCATAGCAACGTCCCACGCTCCGCCGCAAATAAGCTTCATGTTTTTATTTCAATATTTACGCGGACAATAGGATGGCCCCATTTGGCTTCCACCACCAGCTAGCTCGACCACAGCACCCCTCGCTCGCTCGCTGGCACCTGAACGCTATCATCCGCTGGCGCATCTGTGTGACTCAAATGCCTGGCGCATCTATGACGCCTGATGACGCATCTATGACGCCCGATGCATCTGCCGCTGACGGCAATACGCCTGCCTCACTACAGCCGCCGACAGACACCATCAAACTGACGACCTCGCCGCTGACTGACGCCGACCTGCGCCGACCCACTGAAATGACAGATGACGGATGACAGATGACGGATGACGATTGACGGATGACGGCTGTCACTCAGCGGCGGCGTCATCAGCCGGGAGGTAGAGACTGGTGACGGATGCCGACTCCCGGTTGACAATTCGTGACGGATGGACGCCAGGCGAACCGGTCGCAGACACCGAGCCACCGGAATCGTGACAGATTCTGCACAGTGAGGTCTCAATCTTTGCCAGCGGCGACCAGGCGACCAGCGGCGGCGACCGACCAGACCCCGGGAGGCCGTAAGGTCGAGAATCGCCGCGGAGCGAGCGGATGAACACCCTTACTGCAAGACCGGCGGTCCGTAAATGGGTTCGTCGCTGGCGCGGCTGCTATGAAAGCTGATGCAAGTGCGCAGAACTTTCTGGAAAGCCCGTCGGAAATCAGCCGAGACCGTCCCGCTGTCAAACCCGTCACTGACCTCTCCAATCATGTGCCAATGATAAATGCACTCATAACGCCTCAACTCTCTCGAGAGCATCACCGCATACAGCACCCAAACAAACCAAACCAGGTCACGTCTCTCCCATAGCGCCGTTGTCAATACCAAAGCCGAATTCCCGTGGATGTGGCGATGTTAGGGGTTTAAGGGTGAATCACCACTGTCCAATCCAACGTACCAACTCCGCAGTAAAATCAGAGAGCAGAAACGTCGGCCGAACGGCAGCAGAAACGTCAGCTGGGCGACCTTCGTGCCGCCAAACCGGCCGCCGTTTGGCCGCCGGAGCGCGCGAGTCATCACGCATCGCGCATATCTCGCGCAATCAGTCTTTGTCGCGCGCGGCTGTCTCTATAGCCTTGGCAGTCTCACACAACCAGTAACTAGTATCTGCAGCAACCCTGAGCGAGCGAAACACACACCCAACCACCCCCACCGGCTTTCCAATCAGCGCAAGACTCGTGCAGAGATCCACCCCCCCCGGTCCCGTGGTGATTAAGGTCCCGGTGTCATAGGCAGCCAAGCGAGCGTGCAGACAAGCAGCAGCAGCAGCAGCAGCAGCAGCAGCGGCCGGCGGTCTGCAGGACGCTGAACCCGCCGCAGGACTGTGTCCGGCCGCGCTGGCTGCTGGGATTAGAGCGTCGTGAACCCGGCAGTGTGACCCCACGTTGTGGCAGACGCAGCACCAACATGCGATAAGGTGAACTAACTGCGGTGCTACAACAGTAAATTTTTCCATCGAAATCGCTTATGCGTTCTAGAAATTCAACAGGTCTCGATTTTTGTACCAGCGCAGCTGCTCACGCTTGCACAAGTGTAGCGTTCTGGACCGCCGCGGACCTTTGTGGACATTCCAAAGACACCTGATGCGCGCCGTTCGACGCGACAGGGCGTGGGCGGCGGGCGTAGACGCGTCAGGGCGTGGGCGGCGGGCGTAGTTTTACAATCAGGCCACTCACCTAGCGTTGATTTCGGCCCCGGTTTTCCACTTTGAATGCTATGGCGGCCACCACGGCCCGGGTGGCGCCCGAGCGGCGAGACTGGTGGGCGTCTCTGCACGTCGCCAGTGCGTCACTGCCGACCACACTGCGCCGCAGATGCCGCAGGGCAGCCCATGCGACGTGCAGCGCGCACAGGTCTGCACACTTGCGTACAGACCGCAGCGCCGCTCCGACATGCTCAGAGTGCAGCCAGTCACGGGCGGATCCAGAACGGACAAGACCGGTTTGGGGTGGTACGATTCTAGAAATCATTACAGTATTCCAAGAACACGTCCAATTTCCCTGGCTTGTGCAATCAAATTTATTTGAAGCAGACTTTTCTTCGAAAACTTATATTTTCTTCGATTGAAGACCAACATGACGGTTTAAGGCCACTTTCCGTTATTTTAACAGCCGTAGCCTCTGCACCTCCCGCCAGGATCCGCCCCTGGCTGATACTAATATGATATTGCAGCCCACCATACGCCCGATCACAATCTGGTGATGATGATCTGAACTTCGCGAAGCCGCAACGGCGCTACGGCTCCCATAGACGGATGTAGACGCGAGCACCGTCTTCACATCAAGACTGCCGTCCAAAAGGGGTTAATGCGACATTCATGCACATCCTCACATGCGCTACCATGCACGCGCTCAGTGTATCGTCATCGCTAGAGGCGCATCTTAACACTTCTAGAACGAGGAAGTCATGAATCTGCCAACGACTGCCTTTCGGTGTAGAAAGTGGACTCCATGTTCGAAGCGTATCTGAGCAGTCTTAAAGTATGATATGGGTGGAATTTGGTAGAATTCATAGTCATCTGTTCAGAATACGTCGTGGTCTGCTTTGTGGGCAAATGGTATGAGCGCACATTCTTAGCCAGTTATCTGTCCTAATCAGTGAGCCATATGCGACATGCTATGCCTACTGTTGTTGTTGTTGTTGTCTCCCCTCGGCAGGAAGCTCAGTCCTGCGTAGCCTCGCGGCTCTGGAGGTGCCTGGCAGGCGGACCCAGCGGCCGCCACCACTCCCGCTGCTCCACGGACCTCCCTTCTGCGTCGCGTACTATAGACCCCAGGTGCTTTGTCGCAGTCGGACCTTCCCATGAGGGCCGGCAGTGCAGCAGGAACATGCTCCCGGCTGTGTCTGCCTCCTCCCTGCCAGACGATACACCGTCCCGCCCGGCACGCCTTGTCGCTGCATTGGTCGCACTCCGGGCTGGGGTTGCGTCAATGCTATGCCTGCTCGGAGAGTAGCAGACTTCCAATACGACAGAAGTGTATCAAGGCCATAACTATTTGTATATCTCCGGTCAGGCGACAGACGTCCATGAAATATACGACCGAAGAGCGGGATATCCGTTTACGTGCCAGACGCCGGGTCACCCTCACATGGGCGATTCATGAGTAAAGCAGCCATCAAGCCGTTCGAAGAACATTTCGGATCGAATAACCGCGCACGTTAGAGGAGCACGTACCACCGCAGTGTGCGCAGTTAAATCCACCGAAATGCCCCCAGCCAAACCGCCGACAGCTGCCGCTTCCTTCCGGCAGGTTTGGCAACATGTCCTTGTCCAGCTTCCTAATGCGCATTGCTCATTTTCGGGGACAGAGATGCAAGTGACGATTGCGGGGTTTTGCGAAGGGGAAATGAAGAAGCCAATGAGGAGCTGTTGAACATTCATGGTTGATCAAGATAGTCAATTGTCAGTCCAATGGCCGAAAGACGACTTGAGAGGCAACGAGTGTTTGGTAGGTCCATACTTTTTGTTTGTGACTCGATAAAGAGGAAGGGTATACAAAATGGAACAAGGAGGTAATAACACAGAGGGCCAACAGAAACTAAGCCCCACTACAAAAACAAACCAGGTACCTACCAAGTACCACGGCAGGAACCAAAAAACATCCTTCAGTCTTAAGTCCTTTCCGCCAGCCGACCAAAAGGGCTGGAAAAAAGCGACTGAACCAGACAAAAAATACCCCGCCCCAATCGCCCGCAGAAGGCAGACCATCAGCGTGCCGTAAACGACCATCCCACTGCGATCACGTGACCCCACCCCAGGTCAGGCGACCCGCCCACGCATGCAGGCTAGCAGGCCACCCGGTACGGACTAGGGCGGAGGTTTCCCGGGAACTGAAGGTCGGCCAGTCCTGGGGCACAGAGAACACCGCCAACGCTGAGTGACGTCACAACGGGGGCCACTCAATGACGCCGCCCAGGACATGCCGTTCGATTACCGAGCTTCAGCGTGGCCGTCACGTGACCCGTGACGTCACGCGTGACTGGCGGCGACGTCGGGTCCGCGGAGAATCGACCCGGCGCCGCGTCAAACCCGGCGCAGAGCTCGTGACGGCGCCCAAGTGCCAAACCCATTGCGGGCACCGTTAAGCGCATTAGTGAGAGACCGCTAAACGCATTGCACGTAATGTGTTCGACTAGTCATGGTGCGGGGTGTTTTATCATGGCGGCTCGCGGTGACTGGCATGTCTGCCTCGGTCGCCGGGGTCCAGTCCAGATCCTCGCGCACGCATGGCGGGCGTGACTCGACGGTTCGAGTCATTAGTAGGGCTTGCGTAGTGCGCTGCGCTGTGCGAGGGCTGTGCGAGGGCTGTGCGAGGGCTGTGCGAGGGCTGTGCGAGGGCTGTGCGACGGCTGTGCGAGGGCTGTGCGACGGCTGTGCGAGGGCTGTGCGAGGGCTGTGCGAGGGCTGTGCGAGGGCTGTGCGAGGGTTGTGCGAGGGCTGTGCGAGGGCTGTGCGAGGGCAGTGCGAGGGCTGTGCGAGGGCAGTGCGAGGGCTGTGCGAGGGCTGTGCGAGGGCTGAGCGAGGGCAGTTTGAGGCCAGAGCGCAGCAAAGCCAGCTGTTGCGCACAGTGCGCAGTGGCAACGCGCAGGGCCAGGAGCACGATGTCGATTTCGCGCTGATGCAACAAGTCGGTTGCTGAATGGTGACGTTTCGTGCGTCGGGCTTGGCTGGCGCGCACTCGATAAAATCTACCGCGCCATCCTGTTAGCGGTTCGCACCTCCTTACGAAGCACAGGTGGAATTGTACAGTGGCTACTGGTTTCCCCTGTCTATGTTTGTCATCTTCCGCGTAAGGGTGACGTGTCAAAATCGTCGTTTCAGTCGCGTCGCCTAGTCGCGAAACCGGACATCGCTCGATGCTCACGCAGCGCACAAAGCGTTGCGCGTCACATACCCAATCAAAAGCCGGTGTGAAGCGATCAACTGCTCAGCCATTTTCGCGCTTCCAGTCGGATGACCCATTTACGCCCCCTCCCCTCCGCACGGCGAGCCGGCCGTCAATGCTAAAAATGACCGGCTGCGTCTGCTGGCCGCGCGGCAGGCCTTGGGCCACTGGCACGGTCGCAAAAACACCGGCCGAGCGTCCTGGATTGAAATAGTTTCCAACATGACCCAGCCGCAGCCTTGAGTCGGCGCGCCTCTCGAACGCGCGCCGTGACCGCTCATTCGCCGCCTTGTTTGCATAGTAATGTGACCCGCGCGGTCGGCGTCGCCACGGACGCCTTTCGCGACGCAGCCGCGCCGATTCGCCGCGAGGTCGCCTGGAGGTCGGCGGCAAGCGAAAAGCGGGAGGTGCCGAGTTGCAAACGGCGCCTCCGGCGGCACAGAGCTCCGTTATCCGGTTAAGGAGACGTTCCGCTCTATAGAATCTGGAATCTCTGCTTCCTCCAAGGCTGCGGCTGCACGAAATGTGGACGCCGTCACCTCGAAGGTGTGTCAGGGGCATCTGCATTACGCCAGCTCCTTGCAGACGACTATTGTTCGCCCATCATCCCGCCTGTAACAACGCATTGCAATGCCTGATCCGTCCAGCTCTGGATAGGTAGCGTGTCCAATAAACGGCTCGGCATGACACCACGGCGTGCCTACCTAGTAACCTAAATGCATGGCGCCATGCCGCGCGTGACGCCATGCTGAAGCCGCCGGGGCATGCATTCACATCGCGCTCGACACGCAAACGACTTCTGACGTTCGTCTGGTAGGATCTGCATCTTGCGCAACCGGCGCCGCGTTGCATCACGAATCGGGCCAAATCCCATTCTTGTCTGTGGACCGTACCGCGTCGCAGCGTTCGCCCCGGCTCTGTTTTCCAGACACCTTTCACTTCGCCAAACAATCGCCCGCCCGCCCACTCCGTCGGAGACATGGCCGCCCCAACGCACGACAGAGCTTGCTCCCCTTTCCACGGAGAGCGCGAAAAACTCCCCTCTCGGTCTCCAGAGCTAATCGTTGTGTCAACGCCTTCCCCTCACTGTTGTGTCAACATCTTCCCCTCACACTTCTAGCCTTGTCGTCCTGTCTATCCTCCCGTGTGCCGCTGTCAACAAGCCCCACAGCGTTTGATCGACTCTTCTCACACCAGTCAGGCATCCTACTACGACCGGGCCTCTCCTTGACATTTAGGTTTCCCATGTAGTTGCAGTTAATGTTTATTTTCATGAATCTCCTGAGATCAGTAGATATAAGAAGGTTCGACAGAATGTTGTGGTTGATGTAAGGGTTTTGTAATGGTGCAAATCCTATGGTCACACACTGTCAGGTGCGACAATATTGGTGTAGTAAAATAACGAGCGAGCAGCGAGAGACACAAGTGGCATTTTTTACACAAAGATGTTTAATTTCAGCCGTCTGGCCAATGAGGCTATGGGAATACCGAGTATTGGTCGGTACGAGAAGTCAACTTTTCTTCTTACTTAGGTACTGCGAGTTGTTTGTTTATTGGGGTTTTCGGGCGCGCCGACAACTAAGGTCAATTTGCGCCCAAGGTACTGCGAGTTAAATTAATTATAAACCTGCATTACCGAGCATTAGAGACCATTCCTTAATTGAAAGGTCTCGAGCTATCGTTTTCGGAAACTTTTCGCGATAA
>VOPJ01000635.1:0-54172 GCA_014673585.1 Semibalanus balanoides
TGAGGTTACCGGTTATCTTAATTCTCATCATCATGATTACCCTCACACAGAGTTTTCACCATCTTAAATGTTGTACTCCCAAGTTATGACTGGTAAAAATGTATTTTTTGTACTCCTCATGAATATTTATTGTTTAACTAATAAATGTGTTTGTTGAAGATATTTTTTAACTAGGGAAATTAGGTTGGTAGTTCACTTCATCATAATTCATCATTGATATATCAGTATTTTGTATTATTGGCGTACCATCAGGTTATTTTTGTACTCTTCCACTGCAAAGATATGTACTCCTACACTAACAAAAAATATTAGAATTCCCACCCTGTAGATGCATAAGGGAGTGGAATCGGAAGAGGTTTTTTGAATTTTTGTTTAGCTTGTTTTGGGTGATGTTCCCCAAACTGCCACATACCATGACTGTTCTAGATCCACCAGTGGGGGTCAAAGATATAATGCATCTCCCACACAAGCAAAATTGACATCGTAAGCACATAGTAGTCAATTGTGGTCAAGGCAAGGTCAAGGTCAGGTCACAAACAGTCACTATGAGCAAAATATATTAAAAGGTCATGCATCATATGTTTTATGGGTTATTTCACATGTATAATTGTGTAGTAGGCAGCAGCTATTTTTACAAGCCAGCCTTATATAAAGTCAAGGTCAGGTCACATAAGGTGAAAACAGTTGATCAATATAAATAAAAAGGCATGCTACTAGACCAGTTTTGTCTCAGTAATGCAAACATTGTATGTATTCACCTGTATCAGGTCGCTAAAAGCCCAAAATCGTAACTTCTGACGCCCTGAGTTAAATTGACGTTATGAGTTACTTAAACCTTGACCTATAAGTCAGTCAAAAATACAGATATTGCTTTGAAATTGGGTTTTGTTATCGTACGTACCTGGTACTCTCATATTTCTGCATTTTTATTTTTATTTCTAAAACAATATATATTAAAAAACATTTTTAAATGTCAAAACCTTACTATATCAAAAATCAAATATATATTTTGAAGAGAATGTTTTTTCTTTTCTTGTGACGTTTTTGTCTTTGCAGTTTGCTTCAAAACTCGATTTTTGGCGATGTTTTAACAGTGTCCCAAATTTGTTGATTTGGGTGGGAGATGACACCCAACTGTGAATAATTTTCCACTCTCATTCTCCATTTTAAGAATGAATTTTCCACTCCGAAATCATGAATCGTGATATTGATTCTGGTATAAATAAATATTGACTAAAAATAAATGTTTTCGATGAAACCCATTGCTTTTCATATGCAAAACAGTAATCAATATCTTACCATTTTCTACATAATTTTCCACTCTGACACCCAAGCCAAAATGGAATCTTGGGACACTGTGTTTTAAACACATCACTTTTCCACCATAAATGACATGTCATGTCATCAAAACGTCATTATCTCCCAAAGTCCTGTATCAATTTCATTGGAATGTAGTAAGAAGGCATATAATCGATAGAACGTATGGTACTGTAAGTTTAACGTTGGTATCTATGATAGTTTTCAAGTTATGGGGGAAAATCTGAGAGGGAAAGCAGATTTTGCCCCCTCTCAGCGGGTCGCGGGTTAAGCCTATGCTGCGCATTATGTGTTGTAGCGCGATTTCCGTCGTGCACTTAACTACACTGATAAAAAGTCACTTTATACTGCATGTTACTGACGCAACGTCTGGCCCATTCAACGGAAATGCCAGGCATGCATTATCACGCTCGTAAAGAATTGCGACATTATACAAATGTGTTTCCATAAATTTGATAATTAGGCCTAAATAATGAACCTTAGCCATATCAAATTAAGGGGGGCACTTTTATATGGGTGCCATCCTTGCAAATTCAAGGGGGCACGGTGCCTCCCCCCACCCCGTTCCGCTGCCTATGACCATGATGTTGTTTTCTGTCTGGGAAGAAGAAAAAAGAAACATGCCTGGTTTTGTATGGATATCCACCTATCGTACCAACAAATGTCATATTCGTTTTTTAAGAGAAACATGTCTGTTTTTATGGATATTATTTTATCGTACCAAGAACTGTCATATTCGGTTTTTCAGTTGAAAATATCCTGTATAGTTAATTTTTCAAGACAACTTGCAAGATGACCTATTCCTTTTAATGCCTATGTTTTGGCATACATGCAGTACCAAACTGGAGGCCTATGTTATGCCTTCGGAGCAACATACGCATATAAGGATGTTAACAAGTTGTGTAGAGCATGTGCTATCTGTAGGTATATTGGAATAATACATGAGACAATACTCGGATTATATTATTGCCCTTATTCCACTGGAAATGATAATGTAAAACATGATTCCATGAAGCGGTGACCCTGCATTAAAATATTTTTTTAGATCGCGTCACAGCTAGCCAATTCAATTTTAGATAGTGGAATCAGCTGACAAATCAAAACTTCGATCGCCGAGGCTGCCGGGGGCACCACAATTTATATCACCGATCCTTGCTTTGGCCATATCTGCCAAATAAGGATCAGATCAGTCCAGTTACCAATTAGTTGAAAGAGCAAAGTATATTAGTTTAAGAGCAATTAGTTGAAAGAGCAGAGTACTCTATACCAGTTAAATAAATATTGGTACTATGGGTATTTTAGTGGTAATTTAGGTTGTTTGAATGTGGCAATGTCTGAAAGCAGATATAATTTAGATTTCATCTCCTTGTAAAGTCAAAACTCCACCCCTGCTCATGATTTAATGTCTTAATCTAAAAATTATTGATATATTTTGTATCACCTCCCTGCAGTTTGCACAACTAAGGAAGAATAGGGGAATAGGGAAGGATAAAGAATATAGGGTAGACACTAGTGATGTCATTTTCCCAAAATGTCCTCACCAAAACCAATCCAATACCGAACAGGAGGCATTTTGGTTGTCCAAATATTGACCGATTTTTGTTGAAACAAAATATGTCCAAGATTTGACCGATTTTCAAATAGTATACTCATTTATACACACTGGCAAAAATAGCTTTGTTAACATCATAATTCATAAAACGCACATGTACAGTCCCAAAAAAACATTATTATTGTGAAAAAGGAACTAAATACATTTGCAAAGCAAAATGGTGGATGCCAAGCAAGACCAAAGATATTTACATTAATTAATTGAATTTTGAGCAAATTGTGCATCAATTTGCTGGATAGAAATACATTCTCTTACTTTTTCTAGTTGGCCTCTGTATTAGTTATGTCATCCCCAGTTTATATATTACAATTCCCTCCATTGGCTTGTTATCCAATAACGTCACCAGTTTTATACCATGCTTCAATCATATATAAATCATATTACAATTAAAAATAGTCTTGACATTTTAAATAGTCCCGGCATTTTAATTTGAAGTGCTAATGCTTATTAGGTATCTCATATGCGATATTTATATTTATAATTTCAATGGTTCAGCAATTCCTCTTCATTTCTGATAATAGTTTGGCTTCAAGGTGTTGTGAATCAGATGGGCGGCATGTGACCATCGTTGTCGGTCTGCCCCAAAACCCCAATCATCATCATGTTGTGAATCAGAATGTGAAAGACAATCAAAGAAATCAATCAAAGTAGGGTAGGGTAGGGTAGGGTAGGGTAGGGTAGGGTAGGGTAGGGTAGGGTAGGGTAGGGTCGGCGTGGGTAGGGTAGGGTGGGTAGGGTAGGTTGTAGGGTAGGGTAGAGTAAGGTTAAGGGTAGGTTTTAGGGTAGGTTAGGGTAGGTTAATGGTGTTAGGGTAGGTTAGGGGTAGGTTAGGGTAGGTTAGTAGGTTAGGGTAGGTTAGGGTAAGGTTTTGGTAAGTTTAGGGTGTTGGGTAGGTTAGGGTGGTTTAGTAGGTTTAGGGTAGCGTTAGGGTAGGTTGGGTAGTTAGGGTCAGGTTAGGGTAGGTTAGGGTGGTTAGGTGGTAGGTTAGGGATAGGGTTAGGGTAGGTAGGTAGGTTAGGGTAGGTTAAGGTAGGTTGGGTAGGTTAGGGTAGGTTAGGGTAGGTTAGGGTAGGTTAAGGGTAGGGTAGGTTAGGGTAGTTAGGTAGTGTTTAGGGTAGGTTAGGGTAGGTTAGGTAGGTTAGGGTAGTTAGGGTAGGATTAGGGTAAATGTTAGGGTAGGTAGGTTAGGGTAGGTTAGGTAGTTAGGGTAGGTTAGAGGTGGTTAGGGTAGGTTAGGTGGTTAGGGTAGGTTGGTAGGTTAGGGTAGGTTAGTAGGTAGGGTAGGTTAAGGGGTAGGTAGGGTAGGTTAGGGTAGGTTAGGGTAGGTTAGGGTAAGTTAGGGTAGGATTAGGGTATTAGGGTAGGTAGGGTAGTTAGGGTAGGTTAGGAGTAGTTAGGGTAGGGTAGGTTAGGTAGGTAGGGTAGGTTAGGGTGGTTAGGGTAGTTTAGGGTAGGGTGGGGTAGATTTAGGGTAGGTTTAGGGTAGGTTTAGGGTAGGTTAGGGTAAGGTTAGGTAGGTTGGGTAGGTTTAGGGTAGGTTAGGGTAGGTAGGGTAGTTAGGTTAGGGTAGAGTATAAGTACCGTGAGTAGAGTAGAGTAGAGTAGAGTAGAAGTAGAGTAGAAGTAGAGTAGAGTAAGTAGAGAGAGTAGAGGTAGAAGTAGAGTAGAGTAGAGTAGAGTCGAGTAGGTAGAGTAAGAGTAGAGCAGAGCAAGCAGAGCAGAGTAAAGTAGAGTAGAGTAGAGTAGAGTAGAGTAGAGTAGATAGGGTAGGGTAAGGGTAGGGTAAGGTAGGTTAGGGTAGGGATGGTAGGGTAGGTAGGGTAAAGAGGGGGCAGGGTAGAGGCAGGGGTAGAGTCTATAAATTACTGGTATATAATATATGGCTCTAGTGGATACATTAAGTTGTTCAATAATGTTCATTTTAAAATAAGTTTGCCGTATTGGATAGTGGATTATTCACTTTGTTATCTGTCTAACTTTGTTTCTGATTTTGTAGTAAATGTTTGTCCTTGAATTTGCTACAGCCAGTTCTCCGTCCACTGCTAGTCTGTCTGTGGTGCGTGAGCGGGTCACCGTGCTGGCTGAGAGAGATGCGGCCCGTTCCAGGCATGGTTGGGGGTGGCATCACCAGAACACTCGTTCATGATGCAACAGCAGCAAGGTCCGGCGTGTCAGCGGCGCCGGGCGTCTCACCAGCCAGGCGCGCCGATGGCGGCGAGTCGGGCCTTCGTTTCGGCCGCCGGGCTCCTTCTCTGGCTACGACAAGCCAGGCGGCCATGGGCGAGCGCGCCCGGCGGCGTACCCAACCCACCGGCCTAAAACCAGTCGGGCGGCACCGCCTAAGCCTAGCTCGCCGTACAACGAGCGGCTCGTAGGCGCTCAGTCGCCGTCTACTCGCAGTCGGGCCGGTGGCTGGCCGCAGATGAGCCGCTCTCCGGCCGGCTCCCGGGAACCAGCCGGCCCGTATCAGCAGCACCACTTCCAGCAGCCGGGCTTCCAGCAGCAGCAGCAGCCAGCCCAGCAGCCGCCCTCCGGGTTCGCCGCGCCGATGCAGGGCTTCCCGAGCCCGCAGCCGCAGCCACAGTTCAGCCAGTCGCTGCAGCAGCAGCAGCTGCATGCGCAGTTCGCCATGCAGCAGCAGCAGCAGCCGTTCTCGGCTCAGCAGCAGCAGCAGGCCAATCTTCCGACGCAGACGATGATGACCTCCGGTAACGGCTGACCTGACCCGCACCCCTGCCTGCCTGCACACTGCCTGTCCGGGCTCCCGAGGCACCGCTGGCCGCTGACCACGCATGCCACAGCGCCGGCTGTCCAGACGCCTCTGTGTAATCTGCCGCTGGAGTCGGCCCTAATGCATGTCGCCCCCACGCCTGTGATGTCTCACACTGCATGCAGCTTGACACCTCCTCCACGACTTTAACCACAGGGCTGGCGTGTGTTTTGTGTGGTTTAACGTTTCCTCTGCATGCGGCATGTCACCTCCGCCGCGACTGCTACCTCAGGACTGGTGTGTGTTTGTGGTGCGGTGTGGCGTCTCTCGCTGAATGTGGCATGTTGACTGTAAATAGCTCGCTGTGTGCTGGCTCTCCACATATACCGACTGGCTTGGTTCACTGTGTTATCTACTGGCTCTCCGCCACCAGTTGGCTGTCATCTGGCTCTGCTCCGCTGTGGCGTGGTCAGTCCGTTGGCCGGACGGTGCTCTGGTGACGGATACTGGCTCTGCTGGTGACCGGCCTGGCTGGTACTGGTCTGTTTCACGGCATGCCACCATGTGTGTTATGCCTGCTGACTGGTGACGGCTCCTCCATGTCGGCGGCGGAGCAGGCGCTCTGGGATGGGCGGCTTGCATGCTGTGCCTGATCTACAAATTACACATATGCGAAAATATGTGAAATGTGTGATTTTTACCTAGCTGTGAACTACCAGGTTCGTTCATCGATGAATAATTTGCTAGTAGTGATAAATGTACTAGATTAACTCACCGCCACCGCATGTTCATGGTGTTCGAATCATAATATTAATGTTTTGCCACCTGTTTCCGTTAATGGAGTATATGCACAAACACTCAAGGCATATCTGAAAATTACCAGCTTTGTGGTTTTTGCCTTATATTTGATAAGCAAGTGACGACCGATCTGAGCTGTATGTGCATATGTCCTCCGAGTCACGATATGTGCATATGGTGACTGGTTGCGTCATGTGTCCGAACTCTACACTGTAAAACTGTAGACTGTGAACTGTAGACTGTGTGTAAAACTGTGAAACTGTAGACGTTAGTGTGTTGGTGTCGTGACGCTGTGTATCGTTTGTAGCGGCCGGCGGCTCTGCTGTCATGAGTCACCAGCCGGCCGGGGTACCGACACCGCCGCAGGCGCCAGCCGTACCCGCTCAGCAGCAGCAACAGCAGCAACAACAGCAGCAATCTCAGCAACAACAGCAGCAAACTCAGCAGCAGCAGGCGCAGCAACAGCAGCAGCAGCGTGACTATAACGTGGCGACGCTGTGTCGCTTATGTCAGGAACATTTGCTGGACCTGGTTAGCCGGTCACAGGAGCTGTTCAATCTGCTGAAGCTGAACCAGGTACGGAACTCGCTCCAGCAAACGACGGTAGGCCGATTATTTTTTTAGATGTACGGCATCCACAATACATACGGTGGCTTTTCATGTACAGAGGCCATTTTTTTTTTTTTAATCGAGCCGGTGGCTCGATTTTTTTATAAGAACGGTCTCAGGTGACAATGCAAAATGGGAACAATTACTATGTCAAGGAGACGGATAAGGATCAGGGTAGTAGAGTAGGTGTAGGATACAGAACAGACATTGCTGCTGCTCTCTAATACCGCTGCGCACATCTGCAGTCTGTTGAATGATAGGTACGAGGATGACGCTGGGCCCCTAAACAAGACATAACAAAGAAACAATGAAGATGAGTTCGCTGTTCTATGTTGTCGTAGAATAATCTTCCAGTTCACTACGGATCATTCTCCATTCGCATGTTTCGTCTTAAGTTCTTGATACATTTACTACTGTAAGGTAGAAACGTGATAAAGGTAGACGCACGATCCTTATACATTTACAAACCGCGTGGTCGTCAGCACGAGACTTGACAATTCAAACAAGAAACTGAGCGCAACCCAGCGTCAAAATTTGCCTCCAGTCAATAAAATTGAGAAAGTAAATGAAAATATTATTTAACATTCTCATTATCTTGAATAATACCGACTTAACACGTGCACTGGAAGGGGCACTTTTGCCTCCCCCCAACATGTTTTTCGTGAATAGCTCGAAAACTAACCAGAGCTGGGTGTTGTTTTTTTGCGACATTTATGGCAGCACAATAGCGAATCGTTTGACGTAAAAAGTGAAATCGGTTGGTAAGTTTTCGAGTTATATGGATTTAAATTCCAATATGGTTGCCAGAATCGAGGTGGGCGAAGTGATAACCTCGGAACCAACGGTCAGATCGTGACGATTCAAACGCCATTCGGTAGCCAATGTAAATGTTCATCTCCGGACACAGCCTTAGAGACATTGCTGGTGACCTGTGACGCCACAAAAGTAAAATGCCTCAAATGGTGAATTTTGGCCAGATTTGACCTTCGCGACCTCGTTTTACCTTTAAAGGGATAGTGCCACCTTGCGGGCAAATATATAATTTGTGATGTGTAATGTGTATCGGTAGAATAGCGTGTCCGATTTCACCTGCAAAGTCTGGTTCCCGAAACTCCTTCCCCCATTAAATAAAAAAATGCATTGTCACCTTCAATGATTGGCAACTTCGCCCATTAAATAAAATAAATAAATTTGCACCTTCAATGATTGGCAATTATTCGTAAAATTGGAATCGCTTCTTCACTTTTTAATCACTTATTTGCCGACTATGATTTTCATTTGAATATTGCAAACTCAACATCACCATTCCGTCAGAAAACTTTAAAAATTAAAATGCGTATGCAGTTAATCATATAGTCAAAAACCTTAGCTTCTTTCACAATAAAACAGCAAGAATGGCTACGGCTCTATTTTGGGCCGTAAAAGTTAAGTGACGTTACCTCATAACACAGATAGACTTTTCCCAATGTCAAGTCTCGGCGAATTCGTACGCTTCGGCTTTGGGCGCGCTACTCGGACGCGCAACAGTTGCGCCAATTTGACAGCCAAACAAGATGAGAGCAGCTATCTTCAATTTAGTGCTGAACACAGCTGGGACCAACGTTTTGGCGTCAGAAATAAATCAATAAATGCTTTGCTGATACATTGCTTTAGGGCAAGTTTGAGCAAGAGCGTGCACGATTGTTAATTCCAACTATTGATTTGGTTATTTTTTATAAATCATCCAAGGGTGGCAATGCCACTATGAACTATCCGTTTTAAGATATTGACCTTAGGTCACCTAAATTTCAGCAAATGTAGATCATAGCACCTATCTACCCCGTAAGTTTGATCGTTCTAACTATGCTTTCTGAGATCTCAAGGAGGGCGGGGGGGGACTCTAAACTCTAAAGTGTCCTTCCTCTCCAGTGCGCGTTAGTGGCATACCCCTCTCCAGTCCGCTTGTTAAAGGAATAGTTCACCTTTAACATGGGGTTTTGAACCGAGATAGCAGGCGTGTAGAGCAGATCGAAAAATGGGTTGTGGTGAAGTAATTATCTCGCTACGCTAAGTTCTTTCGACACAGGACTAAAAGGCCTCTAGTTAAAACCAAAGTTTGATTTCCCCGAAACATCGGCGGTAGTATGATGTCATCATACCGGTTGGCTGTTGACGTCAGAATTGCGTCACACGCAAATTCTGCCGCAAACATACTAACCATCGCCATAAATACCAATCGCAATGATCATAACTGTTGTTTACGTTACAAGCAGCCTGCGTATATATGCCTAAAGTCCGTCTTACTTGTGTGCAACAGCTTTCGTATCCAAGCTACCATATGCATGACGCCATATATTGTCATGAAGTTGTTGATGGTCATGAAGGAGAAAAGGGAAACATGCCAATTGTTCGACGGATATCCATCTATCATCCAATCAAATGTCTTAGTATGGGCGCCACATAACCATTGAGTTGAGGCGCCCTTAAGCCCAAATCATCATCATCATCATCAAATGTCTTAGTCTTTTTTTTAGCTCAAAATACCTGAAAGGGTTCAATTTCAATACAACTTTCAATGTGAACTATTCCCTGTAAGTTGCAAAACAGTTTCTTTATTATCTTTTCTCGCTTCTAGTGCAAAAGTATTCAGTTGATACCTTCCAGATGCGCCGCATCATCTGATTTTAAGGACTGCTTCCAAAATGCGTCTGCCAAGAGTAAACGAACACCTCTCGATGACTGTGACCGGGTCTCCGACGCACCGGGACTGACGCCACCGCTGTCCATCTGCTGCATACGTAATGCGCACTGAGTGAGCCAAAAGCTACACAATTAGCGTAATACCTGATTACTGAGGCGAACTGTGTCGGTCAGATATCGTTAGTTACCGTTAGTTAGGACGAGTACTGTGATTGGTTGAGCTACTGTGACGTGACTGAGTTCCGTTGGACCTGCCTGACTGGCCTGACCTGCCTGACCTGCCTGACCGTGTGCCGTTGTCCGACAGCCTCCGAACGGTACCGCACAGGGCGCCAACATTAGTGCCGACAAACAGAACAAGATCAAACAGCACCTGGAGTACATCCGCATGCTGTTCCGCCGGCTGCGCATCTACCACGACCGTATCTCGGATTGCTGTGCCAGCTTCGAGTTCACGCCGGTGGAGGTGAGAGCTCGCCCGCGAGACGGCTGGTTGGGGCTCTGACGGATGATCGGATTGGTGAAGTGATCTGGCATTGGTCCATTCGATCGCAGCATGTTGGTCAGTCGTCAGAACTCCGTGTTTGACTGGGTGTGGTAAAAACACCACGGTCCTAATTGGGGTGGCTATATACTAATAGTGACTGATGATTGGGGTATGTTTACAGAGCCTGATTCCGTACAAGGACGAGCCGGATAGTAAACTGGAAGACAAGAGCAGTCAGAGCTGTGTCGTCGGCCACGCGAAGGAGTTTCAAGCGAGATGAAGGAGGTGAGCGAACTGGTGATGATGGCGCTTTCTGAACGTGTTCGGAACAGAAGACGGAGCTTTAACTTCTTTCAGCGATCCGGGTGGCGGCCAAGTATTTATCGAACCCACATCACAAGCTTCTTAACCCATTATTGCCCAACTGATTCTCACCTAATTTAACCGCCGTTTTCCGGCCTGTTGAGATACAGATTCGTGTTCCCCAAACATACCGCCTTGTGGTCTTCTAGCCACCGGTCACATCTGTGATCTGACAGTAGTCACCGTCTGTCGCCAGCACATGCAGCTGCGTAGCCGCTACCTGAAGGAGGTGATTGACCAGCTGCGCAACATCGTCTGGGACGTCAACACCATGCTGGCCATGCGGCACCCGACATAAACGACCGCTGGCCGCTGTGTTGACTGACGGCAGTCCCGGCCGCTATGTGGACTGACGGCAGTCCCGGCCGCTATGTGGACTGACGGCAGTCCCGGACACGCTGTGTTGACTGACGGCAGTTGTGGCCGCTGTGCGGCAGTTCTGGCCGCTGTGTTGACTGACGGCAGTTCTGGCCGCTGTGTTGACTGACGGCAGTTCTGGCCGCTGTGTTGACTGACGGCAGTTCTGGCCGCTGTGTTGACTGATGGCAGTCCCGGACGCTGTGTTGACTGATGGCAGTCCCAGGCCGCTGTGTTGACTGACGGCAGTTCTGGCCGCTGTGTTGACTGACGGCAGTCCTGGCCGCTGTGCGGCAGTTCTGGCCGCTGTGCGGCAGTTCTGGCCGCTGTGCGGCAGTTCTGGCCGCTGTGCGGACTGACGGCAGTTCTGGCCGCTGTGCGGACTGACGGCAGTCCTGTCCACCGCTTTGTCAGTCGCCGAATCTCAGCTGGTGTCGGGCTGGCTCGGTGGCTTTGTGTCGCCGCCACTCTCTCTTTTTTATCTATCAGGCCGGCTTCCGTGTGTGGTCATACAGCCCATCATGAGTGTGCGTTACATTATGAATGCAATGTATTTTTACAATTTAAATCGTTTATATGAATTGAAACTAATGCCGTGTCGACTGGCGGACGGTGACGTCACGTTGCCATGGCGACCAGCGGGAAATCGTTGCCGATGACGCAATAGTCTGTGTGGTGGGCGGAGCGTGGACTGTCGGTGGATGTCTCCCGACCGCAGCGTCAGGATCTCAGTTAAGTGATGGTCAGAGGCAGGGCTCCGCCACTCCTTTGTAATTGGGGGAACGGGATCGAGGGAAGCCGAGTTGTCGCCGTCAGCGAAAAGTTTTGACCGGGGCAGGGGGGGGTCGCAGCTCTGTAGGCAGGGGTGGTCGCAGCTCTGATTCTTGTTGGGGGGGGAGGGGGCAACTTGGTGAAGGGATCGGCGCCAGGAGCCCTCCACTGGTCTGGAAGGGTATTCTCACACCTGAGGCTTGGTTTTTTAAACTTTAAGGGTTTTTAAACCATATGGCTTATGCCAGTCTGAAAGCGACTTTCAGACGTTCTGAGTGGTTATTTTCAGGCTGTGGGCATTTCGAGACAGATCGGTAGGACCAAAACACACTGCATTTCAGGTTTCGACGATAACACGTTTTCATGAGTATCTGCGGCGTTGAATCACGTTGTGGCAAGTTTCAGCTTCCTTGATGGAAGCGTTACTGAGTTATCGCCACCGGCATTTCCGTGAGGTCAAGTTTTCTAGGTAAATAACACTGCTACCGATAATCTTCGCGTGGAGGGTTTTTGGGAATGGCGGGAAAACGGCGGCGTACAGTGCCGCCCAAATTGGAACAGCTCTTTGGGCATCAATTATCTGCATTGTGGATCTTTTTCTTCGGGTAATCTGAGGTCAGGGTACCAGGTCACGCCAAATAATCTTACCTAGACAAGTTGTGTCGGTCGTAACTCGTAGCAAAGTTACGGTAGTTGATCAAACGATTTAAAACTCGCAGCAGTTAATACGAGCAAAAGTATCGACAATCCGGATATCTTGGATTTTTAATATCTCTGTGAATTGCGTGACCTCATAACAAGTAAATTGGAAATATACAAATGCTTCCTTTTCAGAGGATATGCAATAAATCGGGCCAATGCTGGCAGAATCATGTTATTTTTGCTCACTCTTGATGACCCAGGTGTACCTAACTGTTGTTCAGTGACCTGTACATTGTACAAGGTCAGCTGAGGACATCTGAGCACTTGTTTGCCAATGACTCTATAGATGAAATATAGAGACGTGCGCCTGTCATTACTGTGTTTGTTTTGCAGAGATGCGTCTCTCCATATGCAACATGACCTATTGGGTCCACAAATGACCTTGACCTAAGAACAAATTTTTGAACTTGACCCAATCCGGACATCGACTACGGTTCGAAGTGCCACGACGAGACAAACACGACGGCGCTCACAATTTTACCCTATCTTCATCAGGTAAAGGGCCATGCACAACACAAACTTCTTGGAACAAAATGCCAGCATGACCTTAAGTGACCTGAAGAGCTTACACTGTTGACATATATACATTACATATTTGACGACACCTCCGCAATCATTTTTTTTTTTTTTGCTTGTTATTAGCCAACATAGTTCCCGACATATTTTGAATTTCTGGACCTAAGTCCTAACATGGGAATATATTAACTTTGTATTACTTTTTCTGTTGACCTCAATATTGACCTTAGGCAAAACATGACTGACGTGACTTCGATTGGTCTTGTTGAGATTTTCCCAACAATTTTTTCGTGACTTTCTAGCCCTTCCAATTTTTTTGAGCTAGCGAAGTAATCTTTGACCCCCCCGCCCCCACCACACAACAAACACCAGGTTCAATCGCTTCAGATGCCGCCGGGCGATGGTTTTACCCCCTCGCAGTGTAGGACAAGTATCAGTACCCCAGCCAACAATTAACTTCGGGCACTGATTCGGCACCAATGTATTAATCCCACTGTGTGCGAATTCAGTACCCTCAAGTTAGAATTTGTTGGCTGGCGTACGTACACCCCAGCAGAATAAAGGAGGTGACAATAGTACCCGTGTGCGGTAGTATCACGCAAGCTCTTATAGCCTGTACGAAGTTAGAAAGAACGTGCTGCTTATTTGATTGATTTAGAAAGGGAACCGTTGATACCGATTGTAAAGGGTACTGTGTCATTAGGTGACCTCTGGGGTTCATGTCAATGACCCAAATCGTCATCAAAACTGTAAATGGCGTAGAAATTTAATTTTAATCAAGCTAAAATCGTGATGAACATTTGACCTTATTATGCAAACTGGGTCTAAATTTGAATTTAGCGCTGACAAAAATTCATGGAACTATCGGATTCCAAAAGGTCATCAGGTCATATTGAGGTCAGTGACCTCGGTTGACCCCCATTGTAACATATAATAATGTAAAATGGATTTCAAAATTGAAATCGGCGTCACAAAATGTCACAGAAACTGCATAAGGCCAAAACAAATCCTCTCAGGTCATTGGAGTTCACGATCTTAGTGGAAGTCATAAATGGCATCTGTTAATACATGTCCATATGCTCCTGAGCAACAAACACTCGGAAACTGCGCAAGCTACAAGCATCCATCCCCTGGATCCGCCAGTGGGGCTACATGCTTTTGAACAATTCACAATTAAGAAATCCAAGAACTATATAGACAATACTTATAACACCGCTTGCATTATCAGTAAAACAACTTTTTCCTGGTTATCTGGAAATTTACTCACCATTGGTGTCCGTGCCGAATGGATGCAACATATTCTGGAACGCACCTTTGGCGCATGGCCCCCACGCCCCCTTAAATACGCCACTGAACTCAGACTAGGGCCTAGGCTTCGCCACTGTTGTTCGCCAGGAATAAAATAAGCATAAAGGAGATGACCTCAGCCGGTCCTGCTGAGTACGCGGTGGCATCACCGCACACTTTGAAATGTCCTTTCGCTGCATAAGAGGTCATTTCCAGAAAAAAAATGTGTCTACCGTGGGATTTAATTTTTAAACCTTTCAAATACGTTTTACTTTAAAAATATGAATTGAGTCCGAATGTGTGCTTGTTAAGGTAATGTGATGTATATCCGCGGCGTCAGTGAAAGCCGCAAGCCAATAATATGGCATGACGCCACTGCCTCGTTGAATTTGACGGCGCTCAAATCCCTCGATCCATACTATTACATCACCCCGAATCGCGCCAATTCTTGTTGGCCGCTCAGACAACTTTAGAAGACGAATAGTATTCTACACGATGACACCCGAACATACCTTTGGATCACTTGTGGCCGTCCCGCTTCTATATAAGACGTCAATAGAACCTTATTATATAGTTAGAGTGTGACTAGCTGCTACCGGCCCCGCAGGCTCATTCCCAGTCAGTGAGCAAACAGCGAGCTGCCGAAGCGACTCGAACCCGGGCTGCCACTACCGAGATAGGTCAGAAGTCCAGCGCTCTCCCACTGAGCTACAGGGTAGGAGTGTACAAAATGTAGCCCAATTATACAATACTATGTTGCTATATTATTATGGAAAAAACAAATGTATAATCCTCTTTCAAAATTGACGCCTGGTAAATGCTGTGCCGCACGTTACAGTGGTTCTTGTCGCCCTACAACATGTCACAAAATTAACGCCTGATAGATTGCTGTGCCGCACGGCTCAGCGGTTCCATATTTCTTGTAGCTAGATGTCTCTCATGGTAATGCTGATAAATTTTTGAATGCTGTGGCCGCATGTACTTTTAGCGCGTATTATGATTGGTTTGTATTTTGTATTCGACATTTCCAAATATGTCTACTCGCGTCGTATTTGTCTTGTCTGACACCGGCTATTTAATTGTGCGTAATTTTTATTCCAGACCGCTACTCGCCACTATATTGGGAAAAGTGTGCATCTTAGGAATTCTTACACTGGGACTTAGCGCGGGACCCCGAAATTAAGGTCCAGTTTCTGTTTGAGGCTTCATTTGCCGTTTCTTGTAAGCCGATTTGCTGGAACATTAAGTATGTCCAGCTTATCCCCGGCTGCTGGTGCCGACGGATCCACGTTGACCACCCGAGCTGTGGGAACGCCGGTGACCATCCGAGCTGCGGGAACGCCGGTGACCACTCGAGCTGCGGGTCGTAAACGCGCATTGTTTACCCGACGATTAGCCGCAAAGTCCAGTGTAAAAAGTAACTATATTGTCCACTTTTCGCCAGAGGTGGCGAGTACCTGTCTGGAATAAAAATTACGCCCGAGAGCCACCGCGATAGTAGTGGCAAAATTTCATCTACTACCTTTTGTAATTCTTGGGAGTTTGTCTAATGACGCGCGGTTACTGGTACCAGAAGAGCAGTCGGCGGCCTGTGTTAAAGGATAGGCGGGCGGGCACCAGGCTGACATTTTTTACCATAATTGGTAGAAACACTGGTGGTAGCGAGCAAAATGGCTACACTAACATGTTTCCAAATGAATTGAGAATAATTCTTAGGCCAAAATATTTTATTTCCGTGCAAAAAAACAACAAAAATCCTAGAATCATTCTGCATTCAATTTGGAACATTGTGGATGGTAGTCATATTTAAACTTCTATTCGATCTAGTAGTTGCTTATCATATATATTGTAAAATGTCAAGCCTGGGTGCCCGCCCGCTATCCTTTTAAACAAAGGCCGCCGACTGACTCTTGTGATTCACCTAAATTGCCGCCGTCTTAGACAGTAATTCGGGCCAATGCGCCTTCCATACTCTTATAGAGTTCAGTGGGACAGCTTTCTGGGCTCACGGTGCTCCAAGGCGGTTCCACGTTTGTAAATTGAAATTGTGTTGTGATTTGGTTGTGATAATGAATTGCTATCCTCTGATTTTTAAAGTTGGAAAATAATACAGCAATTGCAAGGCCCTATAAGAAGCAATTGTAGTAGCTGTCATAGCAGGCAAGTTAATAAGTAGTTCCAGACTATCGTAATTCTCACTGACTGAGGTATCAATCTTTGTTATCAATTTTGCGTTACTTAGCCTCAGCCTTAAGTGCAGGGACAGCATAATCTATGCTTGTTTTTCCCATTTATTGTAAGTTAATTTGGTTTTAATTCAATTACATTTGTATTTTCTCTTTCTGGATTTAATTACTCATTTTTGACCTAACTTTGTGGTTACTCCCCCGGCCCCCATTATGTTTTGTTTAGATCATTATAACACTGGTCTGTTGGTGTTATTTTTTGGTCAATTGGGCCAAGGCTTTTTAAACCATTGGGCAAATGTGGGCAGTGGCAACGGATGTCCCTGCCTTATGTACTAGTCAATCTCTATAATACACCTACCAATTGATATAAAAGCAGTATTATTGTTAAATCATGAAGGCCCCTTGGAAGACCCCTGGGCAGGTTTTTGGGGTCCCTGGGATTTTGTTTGGCCCCTCAATAGACCCTGGGCCTGGACTGAGTGGACATGCCAAGAGGCCTCCTGGGCAGGTTTTTAGGCCCCAAGTGAGCTCAATGGGCCCCTGGACATGCGCAAGAGGCCCCTGGACAGGTTTTGGGGGACACTGGGTGGGTTAAATCATGGGCCCCCTGGACATGCCCAAGAGACCACCTGGGTTGGTTTCTAAGCCCTTCAGTGTCTCTTGAGGGCCCTTGACATGCACCAGAGTAACCTCTCATCTGGTTCTAGGTTTTTTAGGTCTTCTGTGTTTTTAAAAGCCATTTAGCTAAGGCAAATGGTATCTGGGCCAATATCGGTGACCCCCTGTGACCCTGTGTGTGGCCAATTACACCCTTGTCACCTGGCTGTGCCCCTGGGTATCTCCTATGTGAGACTATTAATTCAAATGGTTCAACAATTCCTATTCATTTCTGATATTAGTTTGGCTGCAAGGTGTTATGAATCAGAATGTGAAAGACAATCATGATACATTGGGTTGTCATATTTTCATTTGAAAAGTAAAGGTTTGCCGCCATTGGCTTCAACTGTTCCAATGCTAACTTCTGTTCTTCTGTATTTCTGTGAGTAAATGTTTGTCTCTTGATTTGCTACAGGCCAGTTCTCCCCGTCCACTGCTAGTCTGTCTGTGGGTGAGTGAGCGGGTCACCGTGCTGGGCTGAGCAGAGATGGCCGGCCAGTTCCCAGGCATGGGTGGGGGTGGCATCAGCCAGAACAACTCGTTCATGATGCAACAGCAGCAAGGTGCCGGCGGTGTCAGCGGCGCCGGCGGCGTCTTCACCAGCCAGGCGGCGCCGATGGCGGCCGAGTCGGGCTCGTTCTCCGGCCAGCCGGGCTCCTTCTCTGGCTACCCGAGCAGCCAGGCGGCCATGGCGCAGGCGGCGCCCGGCGGCTACCCCAACCCACCGGCCTACACCCAGTCGGGCGGCACCGCCTACAGCCTAGCCTCGCCGTACACGAGCGGCTCGTACGGCGGCCCAGTCGCCCGTCTACTCGCAGTCGGGTCCAGTGGCTCGGCCGCAGATGAGTCCGTTCCGGCGGCTTCCCGGACCAGCCGGCCCGTATCGCAGCACCACTTCCAGCAGCCGGGCTCCAGAAGCAGCAGCAGCCAACCCAGCAGCCGCCCTCCGGGTTCGCCGCGCCGATGCAGGGCTTTCGAGCCCGCAGCCGCGCCACAGTTTCAGCCAGTCGCTGCAGCAGCAGCAGCTGCATGCGCAGTTTCGCCATGCAGCAGCAGCAGCACAGCCGTTTCCTCCGGCTCAGCAGCAGCAGCAGGCAATCTTCCGACGCAGACGATGATTGACCTCCGGTTAACGCTGACCTGACCGCACCCCTGGCCTGCCTGCACACGCTGTCGGCTCCCGAGGCACCGTGGCCGCTGACCACGCATGCCGCAAAGCGCCGGCCGTCCGGACGCCTCTGTGAATCCGCACGCTGGAGTCGGCCCTATGCATGTCGCCCCCACGCCTGTGATGTCTCACACTGCAATGCGCTTGACACCTCCTCCTTGACTGACACAAGGGCCCTGGCGTGTGTTTTTGTGTGGTTTAAGTTTCCTCCTGATGCGGCATGTCCACTCCGCCGCGACTGCTACCTCAGACTGGTGTGTGTTGTGGTGCGGTGTGGCGTCTCTCGCTGAATGTGGCATGTGATGTAAATAGCTCGCTGTTGTGCCTGGCTCTCCACATATACCGACTGCTTGGGTTCACTGTGTTATCTACTGGCTCCCGCCACAAGTTGGCTGTCATCTGGCTCTGCTCCGCTGTGGCGTGGTCAGTCCGTTGGCCAGACGGTGCTCTGGTGACGGATACTGGCTCTGCTGGTGACCGGCCTGACTGGTACTGGTCTGTTTCACGGCATGCCACCATGTGTGTTATGCCTGCTGACTGGTGACGGATACTGGCTCTGCTCGTGACCGGCCTGACTGGTACTGGTCTGTTTCACGGTATGCCACCATGTGCGTTATGCCTGCACTGGTGACGGCTTCTCCATGTCGGCGGCGAAGCAGACGCTCGTGATGTGCCTGATCCGCAAATCACACATGCGGAAATTTGCGATAGATGTGTGCTTTTGACCTAGCTCTGATTGATCTAGCTGTGAATTACCAAGTTTTTTAATTGGTGATTACTTTCCTTGTAGTGATAAAACTAGTGATAACCCGTCCGTTCCGCTGGACGATGTATATATGCTGACTACATTTTTTACATTTCTCGTTAATGGACTACCACTCTAGCGCCACCTACCAGCGCCACCTCATATTCGCTTGCTGCGCCTACTGGCGTGTCCGACGTACTTGTAGTTGAAATTCCGCTAACAGATGGCGTATCATACATAAAAACGTGTTATTTTTATAAACACACGCATTATCTTAACTTGTAGGAGGACAGTTTGATGTTGTGAAATGAGGGGAACATTAATACACGCGTAGACGTTGTCATGCGATCTGCAAATGAATTTCTTGGATAACATTCTATGCATATGTGTCAAAACTACGTAATATTTATATTATGAATGTGTTTAAGCTACAAATTCGGTGTGCACGGACAGCTCTGATGGATTTTTTCCCATTTTTCATCCACCTTGTAATCCTCCTGACTGCCGATCCTATATCCCCTGTCACGCCGACGTTTACCCGGGTCTGGTGGCCGCTGGCCACCGGGCAAGTGACGGCACTCGAGCCGTCCCCCGGAAGTGGTGGCCGTCGTTCATGGCGTGGGCCCTCCTCACAGCCTGCGGGGAAGGGCCTGTTCATGGGGCGGCTGCCAGGTCAGCGGCTCATTTTAACCCACTTTGTCCCTTCTCCTTCATCCCATGGCTGCGCAATGGTTCGTCAGGACCGAAGCGGTATCTCCCTAAACCAAACAAACGCACGGACAGAGGGACAGACAGCGAATCTTTAAGTAGTAAGTTAGATGTGCTAGAACAGCTCACCGCCACCGCGTGTTCATGGTGTACGTATCATAATATTATCGTTTCGCTACCCGTTTCCCTGTTAATTTCATGATGCACAAACACTTCAGGCAGCATTTCTAAATTGGCAGCGTTGTGTTTTGTTTAGTTTTGTGTTTTTTTTTAGACTCATTGTCATTAGATTGCATTGTCTTACACTCGTCATGTTCACTGAAGTACGCGTGAGATAAAAATCAAATATATGCAAGCAACTTTCACCCGAGATGCCACACTGCCACAAGCGGCCTCCTGTGACGTCATCTATGTGTTATGTTCTGTGCCTCAGATTTGAGCCCTGTTTCAAATCGGTTGCTGTGCTGTTGTCAGCCGAGATTGACTCCGCCCATAGCGCTGTGCTGGCGAATTTGTTCCGAATCAGCTGCCAGAAAATGACAACTGTATACATATGTGACGCTGAAAGGACATATTCTAACGTATGTGCGCCAAAACCAAAAAGATTATCATATATAGTAATAATTATACCATATATAAAAATACAATATAATAATAATAATCATCATCAACCACGCTGCTTTCAACCCGGAACAATCGCTCTTTCCTTTGAATACAAGCCCGCCTTCAACTGCGCCGCTGTCGCATGCGCCAATTTATGTGCCTGCTGACAGCACGCGCGTCCTGCACCTACTTCCTCGCACCTACTTCTCTGGCCTGCAGTCAGCTGGCGTGACGTAGTTATACGTCATCGATCTTTCAGCCAATCAGACTCTCTATTATCGGCTGACAACAGCACAGCAGCTGAATTGAAACAGGGCTTGTATAAGCAAGTGACGACCTATTTGAGCTGTATGTGCATATGTCCGAGTCACGAGTCACGATATGTGCATATCGTGACAGAGCCAGCCATGCCCGTTAGTGTGCTGCGTCTTGTGACGCTTTGCTGTGTATCGTTTGTAGCTGCCGGCGGCTCTGCTGTCATGAGTCACCAGCCGGCCGGGGTACCGACACCGCGCAGGCGCCAGCTGTACCCCTCAGCACAGCAACAGCAATCACAGCAAACAACAGCAAACAACAGCAAGCACAGCAACAACAGGCAACCGCAACGCAGCAGCGACCCAGCAGCAAGACAAACTCAGCAGCAGCAGGCGCAGCAGCAGCGTGGCTATAACGGGGCGACGCTGTGCCGCCTCGGTCAGGAGACTTATCTGGACCTAGTCAGCCGGTCACAGGAGCTGTTCAATCTGCTCAGACTGAACCAGGTACGGAACAACTCATCCAGTAGACGACGGTGACCGACGCACAGGGACTGACGCCACCGCTGTCCACCTGCTGCATACGTAATGCGCACTGAATGAACCAAGAATGCAGAAATGAACCAAGAACGTAATACGCACTGAATGAAGCTACACAATTAACGTAGTACCTGATTACTAAGGGGAACTCAGAGTCGGTCAGCTATCTTTAGTTAGCGTAAGATACATGATATAGATCAGGACGAGTATTGAGTTTCGTTTGACCTTCCGACCTGCCTGAGTCCTGAGTCCTGACCGTGTGCCGCTGTCCGACAGCCTCCGAACGGTACCGCACAGGGCGCCAACATCAGCGCCGACAAACAGAGCAAGATCAAACAGCACCTAGATTACATCCGCCTGCTGTTCCGCCGGCTGCGCATCTACCACGACCGTATCTCCGACTGTTGCGCCAGCTTCGAGTTCACGCCGGTGGAGGTGAGAGCTGACCTGCGAGACGGCCGGTTGGGGCTCTGACGGATGATCGGATTGGTAAGGTGGTCTGCCATTGGTCCATTTGATCGCAGCATGTTGGTCAGTCGTCGGAACTCCGTGTTTGACTGGGTGTGGTAAAACATGATCTAATTGGGATGGCCATATAGTGGCTGATGATCGGGGTCTGTTTACAGTGGCTGATGATCGGGGTCTGTTTACAGAGCCTGATTCCGTACAAGGACGAGCCGGATAGTAAACTGGAAGACAAGAAGCAGTCAGAGCTCGTGTGTCGTCAGGCCATCGGAAGGAGTTCAACGAGATGGAAGGCAAGGTGCAGCAGAACGGTATGATGCGCTCTGAAACGTGTCGAACAGAAGACGCGGAGCTTTAGGCGGGGAGCTTAACTCCCTCAGCGATCCGGGTGGCGGCCACAGTATTTATCGAACCCACATCACAAGCTTCTTAAAGGAGTGTGCCTACTCTTTTGGAAATGTCAAATGTTATTTTTATTTACGGTAAGAAAGCTATTGGTTTGATCATTGGTTACGATAAAATTCACGTCTGGAGCCCCTTTAGTTGAATTTTTACTTATATTCTGATATGCATTTGTTTTGTTTCAAAACTCATAACCATCGCCACTTTAAACAGAGTTACGAAGATATTACCTATAATGGCGCACCAAAGACAATAAACAAACCCATACGAACAATGTATGGGTTTGTTTATAGTTATCGAGGCTCTGTTCGGCAGCTGCTATCAGTGCTCACGAGTTGTTTTCCTATTGGCCAGCCGCTAACAATTATATGCTCGCGTTGTATTTAAGGGCAATGATTCTACATAGTACCGAAAGCTCTCTGGCGAATATTGATTAATTTTGTTCCGCCGGAATGATCTGGCGAATTTTGGAATATCTCACAACTATAGTGAATATGGAAAATGAATACATGCTAAACTCAGAAAAAATATGTTTCTACAGACTAGTTGTCAACAACTCCACATGACCAATGTGAGTAGGCACACTCCCTTTAACACGCGCACTGGAGGGGGAACTTTTGCCCCCCCCCCACATGTTTTTCGTGAATAGCTTAAAAACGAAGCGGAGCAGGGCGGTAGTTTTTATGTGACATTTAAGCCAACACAATAGCGGATCGTTAAGCCCTTGCCCTACGGGGGGGCTGACAGCCACCCCCAGTTTTTTATAACTTTTTACACATGCTATGCATCTTTCCGAAAATTTCAGTGGCTGATTTTACAACAATTATACACATCCTGTCGAAATTTTGTTGAAATTGGTCTTGTAGGTTCGGAGATCATGACGTTTTGATGGTGTCATGTTCGTAAAAACACGATTAATGTTGGGAAAATGATAGAAAATAGAGTTTTGCAGCAAATTGCAAGCAGAAAACAGAGAAGACTTAAATGTCATTTTCTTTAATATGGCAATTTCAAAAATTTGAATTTTTGATCCCTCAAAAGTTAAAAAAAAAATGATCCTCAAAAATCAAAATTTTCAAAGATAATTTAAAAACCGGAATATATATGAGAGAACTCATATTGCGTGCGCGTGCTGCGGCCGGCCCCTTTGTCGAATCGACACCAAGTTCTAATACGATGGTGCGCCCCTATCAGCGGACCTGTGTGCCAAATTTCGTGTACCCAGAAGCATCCGTTTTCGAGCTGTTCGCGTATTTTGTGGTATCGGACGGACGGACGGACGTTACTTAATAAAGTATAGATCATTTTCGGTTATGTATGTCACAAATGCGTTTCATACCTCCCTGAGTTATGGGAATCTCGAGGGGTGCATGGTGGCAAACTGAAATCCCTGTAGCCGCATGGCTATTGGCTAGGGGTCCAATTGCAAAATAAGAACCACGTATTAATCGCCCGAAAAACGTTGACATACGTGGGTTCTCGCGTAGAAACGTTGACGCAGTTGTGACTTGTGACCATAATTCTGTGGCGCATCGACATTTGGTGTGCGCGGTTTAGCATGGACCTTTAACATTTAGCGAGGAAGTGAGATCTTTGCCACTTCACTGTCAAATACGGAGTAACTGAAGAGCAAAAATCTTATTTAGATAAGTAAGAGACCTTGAGTTTGGTCTTTTTACCGCTTGTTCATGTAAATCGGCTGAATAGAAATATATAATATATTTAGGTCTGGCTCAAAAATTGCAAGTTTTTGATGATTTGGTATTAGGGCAAAGCGGGTCGGGCATCCAAGTGACGGTCACCACCCTTGAGTCGCATTTGGTCAATGCCGGTGATGACTATATTTACCTTCTTATAGGGTCTGACTAGAGAGTTATAGTTTTGATAAAATTAATAATGTACGTCCTTCTGTCCTAAATCGGCGCGATGTATGGCTATTTTTGACAATACGAACATAAGTTGTATTTCAAATTAATGTAATCAAATCGTGTTTGGAAAAAAATACAATGTGAACTATTCCCTTAGGAAGAATTGGGAGTCGGAATGGTGGAATGAGGGGAAATGCAGCATTGTTTTCCTTTTACTCATCATAAGTATGGAAACAAAACATAAAATTAAATGATGCACCAATCATTTTTGTCTCTCAAAAGTTACGTCGGGAACTTGCTCAGTAGAAGTGGCAAAACGTGGACCCGAGGACCCGGTCTCTAGACCCAGACTGGGCCCCGCCAAATGATACCGGGTACAAACTGGGTCCAATTTATGTTTCATGCTGGTTTCACGCAAGTAGGAGCTGATACGCAGGTTTCTTTGTGCTAATGGTCAATCTGAACTGCAAGTATTTTAAACTACAAGAGTTAGTTTACTTGCACTAACTATAGAGTGACATATTTGTCAATATTAGCTGCGAGGACGAAATTGTGCTCTAACTGGGTCCAAACATGCCTCGCACCGGGTATAACTGGGTCCATTCATCAACTTTTGAGACCGGGTCGGGTCTGGGTCCCGAAAATATCAATTTTTGCCACCTCTATTGCTCAGTACCATTTTTATGATAAACCCGTGATAAGTTTTGTCTTTAATTTACCCCCTCCCCCAAAAAATGTAAAGGGCACATTTTAGTGCCAACCCTGCCTACTGGTGACGTTACTGAAGTCAAATTCCCAAAATGGTGACATTTGACCTCGTTTGACCTTGCAGATATTAACCTAAGGCCACATAAATTTAAGTAAATGTAGATCATCATAGCACCTACATACCCTGTAAGTTTGATCGTTCTAGCTCCCATACTTTCGGAGGTATCGGGAGGGGGGAGGCACAAAAGTGCCTCCCTCTCCAGTGCGCGTTAATGGCAAATACCCCCCTCTCTCCAGTGCGCGTGTCTTACAGTAGTCACCGTCTGTCGCCAGCACGTGCAGCTGCGTAGCCGCTACCTGAAGGAGGTGATCGACCAGCTACGCAACATCATCTGGGACGTCAACACGATGCTGGCCATGCGGCACCCGACATAGACCGCCGCCGTCAGTCCCGTCCTTTTCAGCGGTGTCGGGCTGGCTCGGTGGCATTGTGATCCCCGCCTGTGCCACCCGTGCCTCTCGTCCTTCGATATATCAGGCCGACTTCGGTATGTGGTCATACAGCGCATCACGAGTGGCCGGTATATAATGAATGCAATGTATTTGTACAAGTGAAACTGTATGTATGAATAAACATGTCCACTGTATCTTCACCGTGTGGGATCACCAAGCGGATCAACATCAGCATTACTTATAGCGACAGACTGATGTCGGGGCACCAGACGGATCGCTTCAGGACCAGCCTTGACTACAGACTCGTTCGGGGTACCGGCCCGGGCAGCGGTGGGACCCCAGCACACCGGAGAGCCGGCCCGGGCGGCGGCGGGACCCCAGCAGACCGGCCTGGGCAGCGGTGGGACCCCAGCGGACCTGAGAGCCGGCCCGGGCAGCGGTGGGACCCCAGCAGACCTGAGGGCCGGCCCGGGCGGAGGCGGGACCCAGCAGACCGGCCCGGGCGGCGGCGGGACCCCAGCAGACCTGAGGGCCGGCCCGGGCAGCGGTGGGACCCCAGCAGACCGTGGGGCCGGCCCGGGCGGCGGTGGGACCCCAGCAGACCGGAGGGCCGGTCCTGGCGGTGGCGGGTCGGTGGCTCGGCTGGCTGGCTGGAGAGCCGGTCAGAAGGCCTGTGCACAGGCGTCGCTGCAGAACACCTTGTTGCTGGAGCAGATGAAGGGGGCGCTGACCAGGCCGGCGCGACACGTATAGCAGTGGAAACACTCGGCGGTGGCGTGCCAGTACAGTTCGTCACCGAGGCTGACGCGCTGACTGGACGGCGCGATCGGTCGCGAACACGTCACACATACCTGGTGGCACAGAACGGGCAGTGGCCACGTCACAGGAGGGACAGGTGACGTGACTTCTGACGGAGAATCCGTGCCGTCACGGTGCGGGCACGTAACGTTGACAGGAGCATATCCCAACGACCACTGCCAGCATCAGGACACCGACACGAGACGCAGCAATCAGCTGCATGGTACTCGTGAGTGGCTGGTTCTGGGTGTGGTGAGTGGCGGGCGTGGTCGGGCCGTACCTTGCCGTAGTGCTGCTGATAGCAGTCGAGGCAGTGCGGCCGCTCCTCACGCAGCGCGTACTGGCGGCCGGCCAGCGGCTGACAGCAGGCGGCGCAGCTAAAGTGCCGCGTGTGCCAGTGCCGCCCGCCCGCCTCCGTGTACTGCTGCGAGAAGATGAGCTCGTCGCAGGCCGGGCACCGACTGAGCCGCTGCCGCTCGGCGTAGTGGCGCCCGCAGAACACCTGGCCAGACTTGTAGAAGTAGATGAGGTCCACCAGCAGCTCCTGGGGCGGACGTGGCGGCCGGGGTCAGGTGCTGTGCCCACCGGGGCGATACACGGGCTGAGTGACTGGTGGTGCGTGTAACACGTGTACGTCGGCAAACATCGGATATCAAACGAGCATTACCCAGCCAACAATTATAGTTTGAAATTAAACAGCGCCGAGTGTACGATTGTGTTACGATTCCAGTTTGTTGGGCTTGCCACCAAGAGCTAATCAGGGTCGGCAACGCAGCTGTCCTGGCGTTTACTGCTCATTGCCGTGTGATGTCCCTCGACACTGGGCCGTGTGATGTCCCTCGACACTGGGCCGTGTGATGTCCCTCGACACTGGGCCGTCTGATGTCCCTCGACACTGGGCCGTGTGATGTCCCTCGACAATTCCTGCGTCTTTGTCTCTCCGTGCCTCACCCGACATCCCTCCCAGCCGTCACCTGCCACCCTGCCTGCCACCCTGTCTGCCGTGTGGTACCGCCGGCGTCTCCCTCCTCCCCTCACCTGGCAGGTAGCGCAGACGAAACACTGCGGGTGCCAGCACTTGTTGGCGCCAGCCCGCTCGGCGAACACGGCCACGTCTCCGGGCTGCATGGCGGCGCGGCAGTGGTGGCAGCACCAGCGCTGACGCGTGTCCCAGGCCGGCGCCGACGGACGCTCAGGGGGCGCCACCATCGCCGGCGCCGAGCCGGCAGCCGCGGCCAGGCTGGGGCTGGAGGCGGCGGCCGCGCGGCCCGGGGAGTGCGGACCGACTGAGCGGGCTCGGCGCGGGCTGGCCGCCCAGATGGAGCCCTCTGGCGCCGGCGGCACGCTCTGCAGCCCGCGGAACGGCTGGTCGCCAGTGATGGTGACGGGCGCGCGGCACAGGACGCCGCTCGTGCCGCCCATACTACGGAACGGAGTCCGCGGAGACGGCGACGGAGACTGGTGGAAGGAGGAGCCCGCCCACCTGGGAACAGGTCAGCAGACGGCGACCTAATGGGGGAGGGAGGAGCCCGCCCACCTGGGAACAGGTCAGCAGACGGGGGGATGTCAGCAGACGGAGACCGGTGGACGGAGGACCCCGCCCACCTGGGAACAGGTCAGCAGACGGGGAGGGGCGGAATGTCAGCAGACGGAGACCGGTGGACGGAGGACCCCGCCCACCTGGGAACAGGTCAGCAGACGGAGGGCGGAATGTCAGCAGACGGCGATGGGGGTGGATCTTGGTGCCCAGAAGTGTTTCCTGGGAGGTTGAACATCAGCTGCACATATCCGCTCTGCGCCAGCAAGGCTATCTCCATGCACCCAGTGACCCAGACAGGTGCTGCTTTAAATTTGCCATCAAATTCCACGCCACATCTGTCAACACAGCTGGAGTTTCCACTGACTGAGGGATCGGCAGAGTCAGAGTGAGACTGACCTGGCCGACTCGACCTCTGCTGTGAAGCTGTCTGAGTGTTGTGGGCCGCGGCTGGTGGGTCCGGCGGCTGGGTCCGGTGGTCGCTGGGGTGGCGTCTGTAGCTCCGGTCGGCTCCACTGTGCTGAGGACGGCAGCAGGTCGGCAGCTATACCACCGTCTGCAACACCGACATACACACCGACTGACTGCACGGCCAACGGTAGGCGAGCAGCTCACCGTCATATTTCACTTTAGTGTCAGGGCTTATCTCCCCAACCGGTTGTCTAGGCAAGCCATCCCACTAATTGCTGCCCACTGCATCTTGACCCAATGACCGCCTCAAAGTCTGTGTGTCAAGCGGTCTTACTTAGAAAGCCGCGCTCGTTGCTCTGTTTGCTGCTGGCCTGCCACTGTGCATTTTCCCAAGGCTTAAATCCTTCTAAAGGGGAAAAATACGTTGTGACTAGTCTGTTTACTTTGCTGCTGCTGCGGCTGGCCTGCGGACTTGCTGCCACTGCTGCCTGCTGTTTGCTGCTGCTGCGCACTGCTGCTGCTGTTGCTTGCTGCTGCCACTGCTGCTGCCTGTGCTGCCGCTTCTGCTGTTGCTGCTGCTGCTGTTGTGCCTGCTTGTGGTGATGAGGACTCTGCTGACCATACTGGCGAAGTAGGTAGGCTCGCCACCCTGTAGCAGCGGCTGACAGACGGCGGCCGTCGAGCCGCCGCGCCACTGTCCGGTACCGGCTGCCGCTGGGCCCCACTGCAGGATCACACAGACGGATCACACGGCGTCACAGACCACCACCGCAGCCGCAGAGAGACCGGCATGAGGGCTGCACTAACGGAGCGCCGAGATCAAACCGCTACAGGCTGAACACCGGCAATGTAGGACGGAATTATGTTCATACCAGCGTCAGAATATAGAAGTTACAATGATTATGCTACCTTCGCAACGTCAACGTTCAACACGCACACTTTCGACGAATGCGTTTAATTTCATCTGCTTGATTTAGTGCATTTTATTTGGATTATGTAGCCAATTCTTCTCATTTTTTTACACGAATGCAGGTACCAGCGTGCCTTACTTACCGTATTCGTCGGCCCAAAGTTGCGCTGGTATGCGCCACCACCAGGGGGAAACTCGCAGACGATTCCCTGACCGACGGCGTTCTGTCTGACATCCTGCACATACGACTGCATCCTGCCGCGAGGAGGGGCACAGAGCAGAGAACAGAACAGCGTTACACATACGACTGCATCCTGCCGCGAGGAGAGGAACAGAGCAGAGAACAGCACAGCGTTACACAGGGAGCGTGGCCACTGCCGACTGGCCGTGTCAGCTGGCAAATACACTTTATTTTATTCACTTGGTCGTTGGCAGAACGTGTTCTGCTTCTCAAGATACCTTCGCAGCTGAGTTGTTGGAACTTATCACAAATCACATATTCGATGCGTTTGCGACAATATTGGTTGAGATTTTAACGTCATAGCACAGCTTTCAAATAAAGACTTTCGTGGTCAAAAAGATTGTAATGAAATCTGACGAACTATACTTGGTCTGCTGACTGATATATCATATATGTGCCTATGTACCGACTCCTTGGTCTTCGTTTCGCCGTTTGCGGGCCTATTAACTGACCTCTGAGCCTCCGGTCCGCCGGCCTGAGCCTGCCACCGGCTGATATCGAGGTCCTGTGGGGGCAGCTGCGTCTGCAGACTGCGCTGCCGTAGTACAGCGCCGCTGGTACCGCGTACCGGTAACCGGCCGGGCGGCAGGTGACTCAGGTACCGCTCCGCCTGCCGCCGGACAGACAGACACATATACAGGTCAGCCGATAACATGTACGGCAGCTGCTTCCCGCCGCAACCTCGCAGCTCTCCACGCAGAACGCTACACGTGCGTGCATTGTAGATTCTTCGTATCTAGCGTTCCATGTCAGCGACAGGGGGACCAACATAAAGAACACGCAACGACCTCAGGTCCTAGTCGTTGAATTCTACTGGTCCTTGACTCCCGTTTGGAGGTACGGGTACAGTTCAAGGCCTTAAGCTGTCCAGTTTGAAGGCCATACGGAACAAGGGAGACCACTGTATCATTACTAACCAAGGTCAGTTCGTTACACGAGTCTAGATGGGCTGTATGCTGAGAACTGGCCTTAATGCACCTTCCAAGATGAACAGGGACCGACTCCACCCGACTTTCATTTGGAGTTGTGTGAGCATGGCTCCCTGGGCGGGTGAGCTAGCTGACCCCCAAAACCTCCACCTCCGCACGTTGTTAGGAGGATCGAGGGAGGAGTGGTGCGATATACTACACTCACCAGGAGATGTCATGGTAACTACTCACAGCTGGGACAGGGGGGACCAAACTCACCCAGGGTTCCCAGGTGGACACTCCCGAGCCGGGTAAACCCAGGTTAAGCCTGTGCACTTTTGCGAGCTCGTGGACAGGGGGATCACATACACCGTCGCAGTGGGACGATACTCGCGCAGCTTGTTACACTGGAGTAGGACACATAACAGAAATTCTACCTACTTCAGAGAGCCGATCTAGCCAGCAGTGGGGCGCGCTTACCGGTCACTCTGTTCTCAGGCGGGACAGGGATCACTCACCACGCGTTCAGTGGGAACCACGTTGTCCATGGTTTGCGCATCAGGGAACCAACCTTCAACTCATCTAGGGTTCAGTGGACTGCAATTATCCCGGTGGGCTGGAGGATTGGTAACCTCGGCAGCATCAAGATGGTGAGTTAGTTTCACAAGATGCATCCAGCTGACAGGGGGACCACTTCACCCAAGGGTTCAGTGGGGAACACTCCAGCTGCGACAGGGAGCACGTTTGCGATAATTCCTGCGCCTCGTGGTGCTCAGGCGGTGTTTCCAAGATGTATCACTTCTCTCTCGCAGTCCGCCGCTTACCTGGAACCTTATACATCCAGCACTGGACAGGGAGGAGCGATCACCACTATCTTTCGCAACGCAGGTGAATTTCTAGTGGATCCAACCCTCGCGCACGCTCCAGGCGGCTTAATCTCTCGTCGATATGATTGTGAACCCCAACTCGCCAGCTGGACAGGGATCCTCACCAGGTCAGTGGACACTCGGGCGGTACCGCACTCGCACTGGCGGGGAAGCACTGCACGACAGTCGTGGACAACATCCCAGGCGGTACCAGCACTCCAGCTGGGAACAAGGGATCATCACGCAAGGTCAGTGGATCACTCCGGCGGCGGTACCGACTACCACTCCAGCTGGACAGGGATCACTCACCAGGTCATGGACACCTCCCGGGCCGTGCCTCGGATTCATATTGCACGGAGAGATAAGTCTCGTGCGGACGGTGGCGGGTATACAATGACCACTCCAGCTGGACAGGGGACCTCCGCTGACGTCCAACGTCCACTAGCAGTGAGTATGGGCTGACGGACAGCAGTCGCGTTAGCGGTAGTTCAGGTCATCATTCATTCATAGCTAGGAGATTCTGCATTGCGACTTGCGACGAGGCGTGCGGTAGTGACTGGACCACTCCAGGGGGCGGGTACCCACTCCGCTGGACAGGGGACCACTATCACCAGGTCCAGTGGACACTCCCGGCGGTAAACCCACTCGCAGCTGGACAGAGGGGACCACTCACCAGGTCACGTGGACACTCCAGGCGTTACCCCACTCCAGCTGGACAGGGACCACTCACATGCAGGTTCAGTGGGACACTCCAGGCGGTACCCCACTCCAGCTGGACAGGGGAACACTCACTACAGGTCAGTGACACGCCAGCGTTTACCTCTCACTCCAAGCTTGGACAGGGGAACACTCACCAGGTCAGATGGACACCCGGGCGGTACCCACTCGCTGGACAGGGGACGCACATCCAGCACGCAGATCAGTGGACACTTCCGGGCGGTAACCCCACTCCAGCTGACAGGATGGATCACTCACCGAGGTCATGGACACTCCCGGCGGTACCCACTTCCAGCTAGGACGGGGATCACTCACCAGGTCAGTGGACACTCCAGGAGTACCCACTCCAGCTGGAAGGGAACCACTTCACACAGGTTCAGTGACACTCCCGTGGGCCGGTACCACTCCAGCTGGCAACAGGGGAACCACTCCACCAGGTCAAGTGAACACTTCCCGCGGTAACCGCCACTCAACTGGACAGGGGACCACTCCCCAAGGTCAGTGGACACTGCCCCAGGCGTACCCCTCACTCCAGCGTGACTAGGGGGACCAACTCACCAGGTCAGTGGACACTCCAGGCGTTACCCACTCCAGCTGGACAGAGGACCACTCACCAGGTCAGTGGACACTCCCGGCGTTACCCACTCCAGCTGGACAGGGGACCACTCACCAGGTCAGTGGACACTCCAGGCGTTACCCACTCCAGCTGGACAGAGACTCACTCACCAGGTCATGCTGGCATCCCGCGGTACCCACTCCAGCTGAACAGGGGACCATCAACACAGGGTCAGTTGGACACTCTCGGGCGTACCCACCTCCAGCTGGACCAGGGGATCACTCACCAAGGTCTAGTGGACATCCGGCGGTACCCCACTCCACTGGACAGGGGATCACTCACCAGGTCAGTGACATCTCCCGGGCGGTACCCACTCAAGCTGGACAGGGGATCACTCACCAAGGTCAGGGACACTCCTGCGGTACCCCATCAGCTGACAGGGATCAACTCACCAGGTCAGTGACACTCCAGGCGGTAACCAGATCACTCAGCTGGCACAGGGGACCACTCACAGGTCAGTGACACTCCAGGGCGGTACCCACTCGCAGCTGGACAGGGGACCACTCACCTGCCGTGCACAGGTCAGTGGCACTTCCAGGACGGTACCTCACCAGCTGGACCAGGGGATTCAACTCACCAGGCAGTGGACACTATCCCGGCGCGGTACCGCCACTCCAGCTGGACAGGGGAACCACTCACTGCAGGTCAGTGGACACCTGGGCGGTAACCCACTCCAGCTGGACAGGGGACCACTCACCAGGTCAGTGGAACTCCCGGCGGTACCCACTCGCAGCTTGGAACAGGGGACCACGTCAACCAGGTCAGTGGAACTCCGGGGCGGTACTCACCTTCCAGCTGGACAGGGGACCACTCACCAGGTCAGTGGACACCGGCGGTACCCACCACTTCCAGCTGGACGGGGATCCAACTCACTCGAGGTCATGGACACTCCCGGCGGGTACCATCCATCCACTGGACAGGGACCACTCACCAGGTCAGTGGGACACCGGGCGGTAACCCACTACCAGCCTGGACAGGGATACTCGCCAGGTCAGTTGACACTCCGGGCGGTCCTTCAAACCCACTCCAGCCTTGGACAGGGGATCACTCACCAGGTCAGTAAGACACTCCGGGCGGTACCCACTCCAGCTGGACAGGGGACCAACTCACCAAGGTCAGTGGTACACTCCGGGCGGTACCAACCCACTCCAGCGGACAGGGGATACTATTACTCACCAGGTTCAGTAAGAATCACTCAGCTGTATCCCACTCCCAGCTGGAACAGGGAGCCGACTCACCAGGTTCAGTGGACACTCTCCGGCGGTACCTCAACCCAACTCCACCTGGACAGGGATCAAACTCACCAGGTCCAGTGGACACTCCCGGCGGTACCCCCACTCCAGCTGGACAGGGACCACTTCACCAGATCAGTGGACACTCCCCGGCGGTACATCCACTCCACTGGACAGGAGGATCACTCACCAGGTCAGTGGACCACTCCGGCGCGGTACCTCACTCCAAGCTGGACAGGGATCACTCCACAGTCAGTGGACACTCCGGGCGGTACCCACTCCAGCTGGACAGGGGATCAAAACTCACACAGGTCAGTGGACACTCCCCGCGGTACCTGGCACTCCAGCTGGACAGGGGATCCACTTCACCAGGTCAGTGGACACTCCAGGCGTTACCCAACTCCAGCTGACAGGGGACCAACTCACCAGGGTCGAGTGGCATCCGTGCGGTACCCACTCCCAGCTGGCAAGGGGACCACTCACACCGGACAGATCAAAGTGGACCTCCCCGGCGGTACCCACGCCAGCTGGACAGGGGACCACTCACCAGGTCAGTGACACTCCCGCGGTACCCCACTCCAGCTGGACAGGGGACCAACTCAACGCAAGTCCGTGGACACGGGCGGTAACCCTCCACTGGACAAGGGACCACTCACCAGGTCAGTGGACACTCCAGCGTACCCACGTCCAGCTGACAGGGACCGACTCACCAGGTCAGTGGACACTGTCGCGGTTAACCCACTCCGCTGGACAGGGGACCACTTCACCCGTCAGTGACCACTCCCGCGGTACCTCACTCCAGCTGGACAGGGGAACCACTACCAGGTCGGGACACTCGCCGGCGGTACCTACACTCCAGCTGGACAGGGGACCACTCACCAGGTCAGTGGACACTCCCGGCGGTACCCACTCCAGCTGGGTGGTCTCTGAGAAGGCGCCACTGCGCCGTCCACCGCCGCCTGCAACACAGCGTCACTGTCAGTCGGCTGGAGCGTCAGATGAACAGCGGAGACCAGCCCATACTAGAGAACACGATACTGCAGTCCCAACCGGCCTCGGCGTCTAACAGAGGGACTGATGGCTGTACAGAGAAATCGTATCACCGTCACAGCCGCGGTAACGTGATCGCTTCCTCACTTCTGCCATAAAGACAACGTGTTCTGCAAACGGTCATAAGCCGGCTAGATTGCTTTACACTTCGCTTTACGAATGGAAATTTGGCATGACGTGAACGGTTGATTCCTGGTCTTCTTTGCGAAATCCTGGACGCACTTTCCATCTGATCTGGCAAGGCAGTGATCACCTGGCACGGTCACCTCACCTGAACTTCACTCGCCTCTGGTCACTTGATCTGACCCTCGACTCACCTTCAGCGGTCACATGACCTAACCTGAGGCCTCTTGCACCAAATAATCTACCCGGATAAAAAATAATCCAGCCCACCATGTAAAGCTACCCAGCCGGATATTTTATCTTGCACCAAGCAAAGCAGCCATCTGAGTAACCCAGTAGGCTGCTTCGCTTGGTGAAAACGATAAATATTCCGGCTGGTAGCTTTACATGGTGGTTGGATTATTTGTATCCGGGGCATTATTTGGTGCAAGAGCCTCAGAATCTCTGGGTCACCGACTAACCTGAAACCTCTGGCGGTCACCTGACCTGACCTCTGGTGGTCACCTGACCTAACCTGACCTCTGACGGTCACCTGACCTCTGGTGGTCACCTGACCTAGCCTGACCTCTGGCGGTCACCTGATATGACCTCTGGCGGTCACCTGATATGACCTCTGGCGGTCACCTGACCTAACCTGACCTCTGGCGGTCACCTGACCTGACCTGACCTCTGGCGGTCACCTGACCTGACCTGACCTCTGGTGTTGATCGTCAGCTGGGGGTGCGGAGGAGGCCGGCCGGCGCCGAACAGCTGTCTGACCTGGGCTGACCCGGCACTGTCGTCCTGATAAACGCCGTGCTCCGCGGCACCACAGCTACAGTGACGGCAGACCTTCCTCCACAGAACAGGACCCAGGGTCAGCCAGAACAGCTCAGAACACGATGCGAACAACACTGATATTATATCGTTGGTCTTTGTGTTAGCGTCATGTTATGGAACCAAGTACTACATGTGACCATACATTAGTTTTAATATGAATATAAACCCTACAAGCAAAGGGTTCAAAGTATCAAGAAATAGACGGCGTTCAGCCCAGCGTGTGACATTTGTTGACAGCTTTACCTAAGCATCGTGGAGAGGCTGGTCTCTTACCTCCAGTAGTGTAGGTCGAAGCCAGGACAGGCGGGCCCACACCTGAGGCAGGGCGCGCCGCGTCCCAGCTCATGACAGAGCCTGGCAGTGCCGCTGGCGCCACCCGTCCGCTGGGCCAGCGAGGCGGCGCTGGTCGCTCCCAGCTGGGCCAGCGCGGCGCTGCTGGTCTGGCCCGGCCCGGCCACGCTGGGCCAGCTGCCCAGCGAACTCAGCATCTCCCCCGCTACTGCCCGCCGTCAGGGCACGCAGCAGTCGCGGGACGGTGCCCTATCCCAGGTAAGCGCCGTGCACAACGCCCAATATGAGAGTCACAGCGAGTCTGAACGAAAGAATGCTCGGAGAACACGACTTCTACACATGAATACAAGTTATGAAGTACGAGGGATCTGTATGAACATTCTGAATTTGACGACTCAATATCCTATATCGCCCGGCCTGAGTTATATCTCAGTAGCGCAGGAGCAAGTTGACCAATTCACGTGGCGTTGATGTAACTAATACCTCCACATTATTAATCTCGCGCAAACTGTATCTGAAGAGTCATTGAGGCCGTTCTTATAAAAAAAATCGAGCCGCTGGCTCGATTTTTATTATTATTTCATGTGCTCAGAACTCGGCGCAGGAGACTTTAGCGTCGAAATAGCGCCTCAGATTTGTAGCAGAAAAGCCAAATACAATGTTGGTATCCTACATTATTCCCAAACATAGCAAATATCCAGTCCTGAAGCCATTCTTTAAAAAAAAATCGAGCTGGTGACTCGATTTTTTTATAAGAACGGCCTCAGTTCATTTTTTTGCCAACGCACTTTCATCGGTGACAGCGATATCCGTACATTTGTTTATGGCCACATCCATTTTGTTTTATTTTACAACGTACACATAAAACCACAGTGGTGTATGACCGATTAACTGCCACCACGAGGCGCTTACTCGAAAATCCCGTAAAAGGAATCAGTAACAATATCGTAGTTTGCATTTCCCAAATTCACAATTAATAAAATTACACAATAGGTTTCCTTTAAATGAGCAAATAGATATGATGTTGATATGTGAGGTAAACACAAATATAAACGAACCCAACACAGTAACCTGCTCCATAACTCAGCATAACTGGCAACAGTACATACGCTGCTTATAGCAGCCATGGAATGCAGCACCGATAAAAGACGAACGATATGCAGCCCCATTATAGACCTGAGATGGAATCCGGGAGAGATACAAAACAGAGGAACAAACGGTAAAACAATGACCCCACATCCCATATGGTACACAATTAACACACAACATTCGCAAATGCTGCACATACTTCGTGCGATATTGTTCGAAGGAAGCATGCGAGGAAGACTCTGCGGCGCTCCACATCCAGCATCGATCACAGGGTGTTATCAATGCTGCGACACCACTCCACAGCATCGATAGACTCGGCACCACTCCACAGCATCGGTAGACTATCACACGGTTATATCACCTCTGTGCCCCGCCCGGTGGAATGCCTGAGTGTCTGAGCACACACACACACACACACACAGCACTGGCCAAAGAAGCGTCACAGCGCCGACCAACGCCACGGGCCACCAGCCGGACAGCCGCACTCCATCACACCCGTACACGATACTGGCAATAAACGCGTCACGGTAGACTGGCAGCAGGACAGCCACATCTCCTGCCTCTGGCGCCGCTCTGGACAGCTGAGACAGTCGCCGCCTCATCACCGCGTCTATCACATGGTTCGGTCCTCAGGGAGCACCCCCGCTCACCACCGCTCGAATGGCTCAGACAGGCTCAGGTTGGCCACGTCCACCGCCAGCGTGTCGTACGCGGGGGACAGGCCTACGTCGGGCACACCGTCAGCATCAGACGACAGTCCCTCCTCCGGAGTCACCTCCTCCACTGGCGGGGCGGCGGCACGCAGGCCTGACTCGGCAGGAGCCGCGGCGGCGGGAGGCGGCGACTCCTCGTCACTAGTGCCATCTGGCGGCGGTCGCGGCCACTGCGACTGCGGCGCCCAGCCGCCGCCCAGCGGCCACAGGTCGCGCAGCAGCTGAGGAGCACAAACACACACATTATAAGAAAACACACGCAGCAAAATACTGCAGCAGTTGAGCACAACACCAGGTGGCAGGAACAGAACAGACGGGACTGACGATCACAGCTCTCTTTCAGAATGATATGTGGATAAAGCCGGCGACATAAGGTCTTTATAGACATGTGTCTTAACCTGCACCTGAAACAAGAAGTCATAGCTGCAGGAGTAAAACATGTTCAGTGATTAATACTAAGCCAGGTCTTTCAGGGGAAATATGCATGATTAGCTGCCCACAAAACTACAGCAAACAACTGCAAAAAACATAACTCATCGACTATTTTAATGGAGATTAACGCACGACGTTCCATGTGTTCTCCTGAATTTGAGATATCATGGACTGAAAGATAACGGCGATATCGGTACTAACCTGCTTTTGAACGCTCACAACTTCCTTCATAGCTCTCATGTCGACTTCCTTGTGCTGTAAAAGCCGGTCCATGGCCTGAACACAGCGTGTGTGGCGTATAACGGCCCGCCTGACCTTACACGGCATCCCAGTCAGACCCTGGAAAACAGCATCCCAATCAAACTCTAGAACACGGCATCCCAGTTAGACCCTGGAACACGGCATTCCAGTCCGACCCTGGAACACAGCATCCCAGTCAGACCTTGGAACACGACATCCCAGTCAGACCCCGGCATCCCAGTCAGACCCTGGAAAACAGCATCCCAGTCAGACCCTGGAACAGACTAGATTGTACAATTTCGGGATACATCGAATACCAAAGACTGCAATTTCAAACGGCCATTGCAGCGGCCATTACAGACCATATTCGATGACCCCAAGGCACAAACGACGCCACCACCTCTACTATCACCATTCATTGACACAGTAAAAAGCGCATACACTGACGAACCAGACAGAGGCGTAAGCCACAAAACCAGATGCAATGCTGTATTTTTGATAAATTGTTAATACAAATTAAATACTAGAAGCACTATTTGCCAGGAGCGAATTTAAGTACGCCATACTACATTAACCGTAAAGAAAACTGGCTCAAACATCAGTATCACATTTAACAGAGCGTTTTGATGACTAGCTGTGGTAGAGTTGCGGTTCTTTCCATTGGTGGTTCCGTAAGTCAGGACAGAGATGCCAACGTGCAGTGACTCGCGGTATACTGTGATGAGCCAATGTACCGGGCCGTATCAGTGTTACCCATAACTGGCTTTGTCGCCAAAACCCATGCAAAAACGTGCCATGGTGACCCGGACATTTTTAACAGGACATAACTGGAGGACACCAACCCCACATTCAGCCAGCTTCCAAATCAAACCGGAGAGAGCACGTTATGAAATATAGGAATCGTCACGCATCCAAAATGAACGGCAAAATGATGTAGGAGAGCATCCGGACAATACAACCCCGACAGACCAACATCACCACCCCCCCGCCACCACACGTCACACGGAGGAGACTAGGCCGAGAGCCCACATCATCACCACACGCCACAACACGTCACACGCCGGCCAAAGCAGTCACCTGAGCTGGCCGTACGGACTGACGGCACGTGACAACCGGCGGCAACTAGAACCACCTTAGATTGGGCAAACTCAGACAGAGCTTTCGATAGAACATTCGAAACGCCTTCTTGTCCTGAAAAGTAAGAATGTCCCGCCAGGGAATATTAAAGATCTCCCAACAAAACCCTGACACACAACGCCTAATGATGTGCAAATTAAATACAAACTGAGTAAGCCGGGAGAGGACCGGGAGGGGGGATTTGAGGATTGACGGTCATTTTTATACACCCCCACAAATATCTTATTTTATCAACCAAAAATTAACCCAAGAGATCAGGCAATACCATCACCCGCCTGCCTCCCTTAAAGTCGATAGACCGAACAACTCCCAGCCTCCCAGGATTTACAGCAACAGCTGTAGCTCAGCATATTTGACAGCTAATGGTTCGACACAGGCGTGATAGCAGGTGGTTGGTTCCCCACAGCAGCCCCTGCCTCCGGAGACGGGGCGTGGGTTGAACACTGACCGGGTTCCACTCTGGCGGCGTCTCGGTCTCCTTGCTCTCCATCACGACGTAGGCGGTCGCCTCTGAGGAGGCCAGCAGCGCGTGTTTGATCCGCAGTGCCGACACGTCCTCCATGGCCACCGACGGCAGCTGGTCGTCAGACACCGGCGGCTTGGTCACTGCGGGGCGGGGATACCTTGGTTTCAGATCAGACGCCCGCACCCACCGTCACTGCCGGAGGCGGGGATAGATGGTCAGATCGCCGCCCACCGTCACTGCGAGCGGGGATACCTGGTTCAGATCAGACCCGCCCCCACCGTCCACACGCGAGCGGGGATACCCTGGTCAGATTCAGACGCCCCACCGTCACGGCGAGGCGGGGATACTGGTCAGATCAGACGCCGCCCCACCGTCACTGCGAGGCGCGGACACCTGGTCAGATCAGACGCCGCCCCACCGTCACTGCGAGGTGGGGATACCTGGTCAGATCAGCCGCGCCACCGTCACTGCGAGGCGGGGATACCTGGTCAGATCAGACGCCGCCCCACCGTCACTGCGAGGCGGGGATACCCGGTCAGATCAGCCGTCACTCAGGTCTCACGTCCGCCGCGCCACCGTCAAGGCGGAGGGCTGTTATCGCAAGATAACGGCCATGTTTTGGCTGATGATTAAGAGTCCTTATCTATCGATGCCAGCGAGACCGTTGGACCCAAAACGACTTTCTTGTGCATTAGCTCACTAGATGGGCCCAGAGGCAGGCCTATTCAATTGAGTAACTGGAAATGTAGGATAATAGTGTGCAATGAGCGGAAAGCTATATCGTCGCTCCGCTGCAGATGTGATTGTAGCGATATTCAGTTCTTCTTCAAGTCCGTCTTAATCCGTCATACACAACTATTGGTGTTGATGAAAAACATCAACACCAATAGTGTTGATGAACACAACATATGGCACAGAGCTCAGAAAGTACAAAGCCAATATATCCATACGACACAACTAACGTGAAGGCGTTGTCAGAGTACGCCGTGTCGTACCTCTGTTGTCGGGTCCACTTCTTCGCGAGTTTGACTAGACTCCTCCGACCTCCGGGGGGAGACCTTGGCGGTGGCTGCGTCATACTGCGGGGCCGAGCCGGGCTATGATGTCCCACCACCTGCCCACCTGAACACCAGAACAGCACAGGTGGCGGCTCAGCGACACATTAACAACACTGCGCGCACGTGAATAATCACACGTCCACACACACCGTAACGTTAACCTTATCACACCCTGTCGAGAGTTTCTCAGTCATCCGGAACCCTGAGCACCATCACCCGCCCCTCCCCCTCTCCCCAGGTCAGTGACCCAGACGGCCAGACAGCTTGCAGGTACTGTCAGCTGGACTCTCCTGCGCCCCAGCTCCGTCCCGGGCCATCCACCGCCACCCAGCGACCCACCGCTACCCAGCGACCCACCGCTACCCAGCGACCTACCGCCACCCAGTGACCCACCGTTTGACTGATGGCCGACCGGCACCCAGCGACCCACCGTTTGACTGATGGCAGACCGGGAGCGCTCGGTGGAACGGCGACGCAGCCGGATCTTGGTCACCGGCTTCCGGGGCGACGGCGGCGGAGGGTAGTCCTCAGGTCTGGGGTAGGCCTGAGGGTAGAGGAGAGGGAGAGTCAAAGGGTGCACCAGAACTCATCAGCCGATTACCAACGATGATGCATCAGTATCAGTATCAATGGAACCATATTTGATTTACATCCACCGTTAGTGCAGTTATGGAGCCGTACTAACGCCAGCTGGAAATAAAACAATGTTCCACTAATTTTGCTGGCTTCTTTAGACTGATCCATGCCGGCATGTGACCTACGTAAGTCAATTGGTGACCAGCTAAGTGATCACTCTGGGGATATAAAACAACAGTCGCCTCTCCCACACCACAGCAAAAGAGCAATGGAACTTGATGCAAGGCAAATGACCAAGAACAAGGCAAATATTTTCCTTCAGACCTCCGTCTGGAAGATATAACGTCAAGTCAGGGACACTGAGGGGCAGCACGACATCCCGGAGTAGCGGGCTGGGTGGCACACGTCCACTCTCAGACGGAGGGCGCTCACCTACCAGTGGGTTACGGATGTGCAGAGCGAAGGCGATACATCGGCTGATGTCAGGGAGCGGCGGCAGGTTCAGCAACAGCGTCAGCGCCTCCATGCCGTCCCGCTCCAGGACTGCGGCGGGACACAGTGTGGTGAGGGGTGCAGCACAGCGACGGCGAACACAGCAGGCACGGTCAACACAACACCAGATAGTCCCCGGATACCTTACGGCAGGAAAATTCACATTAAAAGGGTTCTATGGAAACCGGCTGCTTCTACCATTGGTTTTACAATCACTGCGTGATACATTTCTAGTTCACCTTTTCAATCATCTATGGCTGAGGATTTCAGACCCCGTATAGTTACGCACAGTGTACGATGGACTCTGTCCCGTCTCTCGACACGGAGCGACACCCAGCCAGGCCGCTCGACAGACCCCGTGCCGCGCTCCTCGCCCTGCGTGGCCCTCACTCTGTCTGCGGTGGTCAGGCCGCTCGACAGACCCCGTGCCGCGTTTCACACCCTGCGTGGCCCTTACTCTGTTTGCGGTGGTAGACGAGGATGGAGCAGAAGACGAACGGCACCAGGTCCAGGGTGCTGGTGTCGTGGCTGTCGGCCAGCAGGGCGTCCCACACCGAGCACAGCTCCGAGAGACGGAACTCGCGGCCGAACAGCAGCCGGAACATCTTACTGCCGCGGACACAGACAGACGACAGACAGACGGCGTCAGACAGACGGCGTCAGACAGCTGCACACACAGACAGACGAACAGACGGTCGGCCGGTGATTAGATCACCCCCATCACAGGCAGCAGAGCGGCACACAGTTTTGGTCTGGAAGGCCGCTCCACAGGCCGGGCAGATGCCTTGTCAGCTGATGCCAGGGACAGACCCACTGATTGATATAATACCGTCTGTTTAATTCCCCCGCTTGATCGCAAACAGGGTAACAATGACTCCAATTTATAAGACCCTAACCGATTTTGTCTGGTCCAAGAACCTGCAGCTCTCATCAAAAGTCAAACCAGTCCGAGAGTGTCACGAGCTTGCCTGGAGCGCGTCACAGAGTACTCACAGTCCAAACACCTGCGGCTCGACGCCCAGGTCCGCCACCTTGAGGTACAGGTCATAGTCGATCATGCAGAGGTGCTGCCTGACGGCGCGGTTACACGGCGACGCCGCCCACTGCGTCACGCTGGGCCCAACACGGTCCTGTCGGCGGCACAGGGTCGGCTGACAAAGCTAGGGGGAGGACAACTTTCTCATGAACCTCCCGCCTTCGATGAAAAAAGACAAATCTTATCTTGTAATGGACAGTGCACACTGCAAAGTGCACATAATGCGATAAGATTCCAGGACGATGATAATAACTAGCGATGTACTTATAGGAAAACGTTTGGGAAACCACATCGCATTATCGAGTTGAGGGAAATACATATTGAGGGGAATTCCAGTCAGATCCTCGAATAAGTTTAATGAGAATCACAGAGACACGTGCCGGTGGCAGAAAGTCCGGCTATCCCGCAATGAGAAGTGCGCCTCGATAGTCGTTACCTTGACGAACAGCCGCGGCCGCAGCCCATTAGAAGAGCGCCGAGGCTGAAGCGTCTGCAGCTCGCGGAACTCGCGCTGACGGTTCACTGAGCTGCTCCAGTCCATCATCTTCAGCAGATTCTCCAGCAGGTAACTGGTGATGACGACAGACCAGGTCTCCAGGTTAGGTGACGTCATACCACGTCAGCTGGTTAGGTCTGATAACGCCAGATCAGGAGAGGCCGGTCAGCCTCACCACGCGCCAGCGGTAAATGGACACAGCGGCCCGGAGAGCGCACATTAAAACCTGACCCTAGATGTCGGAACCTTGCTTTTTCAGAACAGCATGATACACGGGTAGCCAACAAATAGCACCTGCTTATATTTCCCCTAGCACACGTTTGTTTGATGATTGCAAGACAACGTAACTTGTTGCGTATTTGTCAAGTCGTGACAAACGGATATGTATTGCCGTTTTGCGATTGCCATCCGTTGCTGTAATGAAGATGACATGGCTTCCGATCTCCGGATGTTGACAGCTGTTACAAAGAGGGGGAAGTTGAATAGAAAGTGCTAGCGTTAGTTACCAGATAGTATATGCCAGACTGACACAACACTATAGAAACGATCTAAAAAGTTCACGACACAATAACTCCTAATTTTGGTTCCTGATCAGATGTTTTGTTTGTACAACTACATACGCCCATGATCCAGTGATACTTACAACGCGTCGTGTTCGACGTACTCCTTGTCTAGGAGAACCTCCAACAGGTCGAATGTGGGACTGCAATGGAAGGTCACGGTTATAAGGAGTCTCATAACAGTGCAAAATCGTTCAAATGCATGAACAAAGCATTCTCTACCACTTTGTCACGATCTTATATGTATACTGATGGATTGAGGTGAAACGGGCACGCCCACAATACCACATAAGCATAAAATAACTATAAATATAGCAACTTAATAGGCTCTAGCATACCAACAACTTATAAATATTAAACTTCTGGGTTGAGACAGCCAACAAAATATGTGATAGAGTATCATGTTAATATCTGCAGCACATTTTCCGCTAAAAAGGCGGTGTGGTTACTCAACACTCACTGGCTGGCCAGGTGAGCGGCCCGCACGTCAGCAAAGTTGCTGTACTCGCGGAGTAACAGGTAGATGATGGGCGCCAGCAGCTCGTGCATCCCCTGTCAAGGGTCAGAGGGAGAGGTTAATCAGATGATGGGCACCAGCAGCTCGTGCATGCCCTACCAGGGGTTAGAGGGAGAGGTTAATCAGATGATGGGCGCCAGCAGCTCGTGCATGCCCTACCAGGGGTTAGACTTTAGAGGGAGATGTCACTCAGCGCCAGACACGTCAAGTGTTAGTCAACCCACTGACACACAGTTAACTAGTCAGCTTCTGGGTGACACGGCGCCACCAACACCACACTACTCACGTCTCACAGCACGACAAATCACTATAAACTGCAACAAGACAACAATGACACCGTGGTTCTATGCCACCATGGAGTATAAACCCATGACTGGCTGGCCAGGTCCGCAACTGACTTGGCTGACTCCGTTCCCGACTCCACTGATAACCGGCTGTTCTGACTCTATAACTGACTTGTCTAGCGCGTACGTCTCACCAGTGACCAGTGACCAGTGACACCAGTGACCTGATCTGGGCCCAGTGACCAGTGACACCAGTGACCTGATCTGGGCCCAGTGACCAGTGACACCAGTGACCTGGTCTGGGTCCAGTGACACCAGTGACACCAGTGACCTGGTCTGGGCCCAGTGACCAGTGACACCAGTGACCTGGTATGGGCCCAGTGACCAGTGACACCAGTGACCTGGTCTGGGCCCAGTGACCAGTGACTGGTCTGGGCCCAGTGATTTTCGCTCGGCCTCACCCACCTGGACGTACTCGACCTCGGGGTGCTTCTGCATGAAGACGAACAGCACGTCGGTCATGCAGCGGCGCACAGGCTCGTCTCTGAACAGGGCCACGTCCGGCATGGTGCGCACCACGTCCAGCTCGATCACCCGCCGCAGGTCGGCGTGCTCGAACAGACGCTGCCACGGGCTCTGCAGCGTCACAGAACGACAGTCAGGCGCCCGACAGGTGATAGTGACACACTAATAGTGACCAATGAACCCATAGACGAACAATCATTGAACATACTAATACGCCAATATCGTTGTAGCCAGCTCTAAACCCAAACAGGGCTGAACAGTTATCTTCAAACTAACAACAAACTATCCAAAACGCGCGATTTTATCTAAAATCGGTAGGTAATTTCAAGTTGCCATTATTTGACCTCAAAAGGCCCCAAACCCGATTTCGGGCATTGCAGCCAACTACAACCCCCCCCCATCGGAAATTGGGTTAACCAACTTTCCTCAACACCATATTTTGATCCTCGGTTTCTCGCATACGATTTTCTCATTTGTTAAATAAATGTAGTCCAAATGCTTTGTATGGATGGCTTTCCGAGGTCAGTACCCGCGCTAAGCAGAGCTTGTTGTGCAGATTCTGACCTCACCACCCGATCGCGCAATTTCCTGTTGGCCGGCATAATTTAGAGACGAAAGTTGTACGTGCCCGACATACCTGGACACGGACACGGTCAGACACACTGTTTGAATCAGCTGTTTCATCCACTCAGAGTTCGCTGCAATGTCGGAAATATAATTTTTCAATTTATGTTTCAGGGTCACGGTAATGATTTGATGTCATCAGTGTTAGATCTGATGAAGCAATGTGTGGTTTATTGAATGGTGGTGGTTGGAAGAAAAACGGCCAAGCGGTAGCTGTGTTTTGAGTTGGTTGGGGGCGTCCTAGACTAACCCGAAAGCAGCAGGTGTCATTAATTACAAGGACTAAGGTTATTTTGCATTCAAAACCCACTTGACGCACGATATTACAAAGTCGCATACTGCAGTACACACACGTATAATTCGTCTCTTTTGCTTACATGTTCGTCGTTTGAGAGCGGGTTGTTCACCTCGCACCTGATCCTGGTATCGTTAACGTCCGTGTAGTCGCTGTAGGTGGCCTTAGCCAGCTGGTACAGCCGGCGGTGTTCGCGTGTGAGCACCTCCCAGCTGCCGGTGTCGGTCGGTAACACCTGCAGGAAAGCCGCCACGCCAGCGAGCGCAGGCCGCAGCCGCCAGCTGGCGCCAGCAGCGCCTGATCGTGCAGCGCGCTGAACGTGTCCTCGGCGCCCCCCGAGAAGTACGCTCAAACTCCAGACTGTGGAGCACAGGGACCCGCTCAAAACTCCAGACTGTGAGCACAGGGACCAACCAACGCCCGCTCAAAGCTCCAGACTGTGAGCACAGGGACTACAAACTCCAGACTGTTGGAGCACAGGGACCGTCACCCAGACTGTGGAGCCATCAGGGAATACTTAAATCTCCAGACTGTGGAGCACAGGGACCGCTCAATCCAGACGTGGAGCACAGGGACCGCTCAAACTCCAGACTGTGGAGCACAGGGACTACTTAATCCAGACTGTGGAGCACAGGGACGCTAAATGATGTGGATGGCAAGGGAGCGCTCAAAACTCCAGACTTGGAGCACCAGGGACTGCTCAAACTCCAGACAGTAGAGCACGGGACTGCTGAAACTCAGACTGTGGAGCACAGAGACTGCTGAAACTCCAGACTGTGGAGCACAGGGACCGCTCAAAATCCAGGCTGTGGGGCACATGGAACGCTCAAATTTCAGACTGTGGAGCACAGGGACCGCTCAAACTCCAGACAGTAGAGCACAGGGACTGCTCAAACTCAATACAATCCAGACCACAGGAACTGCTTGAACTTTACAATGGACCATAGGTATCTTTCCAACTCCAGACTAGAACACAGGTAGTAGTTAGCACATAAACTCCAGACTGGAATATAACTATATGCCTCTTAAACTCCAGTCCAGGGCATGACTCTCAGCCTGCAAATTGGAACACATGTACCAAACTGCATATTCAGAACACAGGTAACACAAACTCCGGACTGGAATTCATGGTCATGGTGTCCCCATAATTGGTATACCCACTGCTGGTGCCTTAACTAGTATGATGGTGTGATAACAATAAATCTTACAGATATTTAGCAGAGGCATCTCTGGCCCATGCAGGGGACTGATGTTGCTGTTCTTGATCTGATTTCCTTACGAATGCCATTTCTTGGTCAGCAGCTTCCCCTGAAAATATGGAAGAAAATTAATATTTTAATGACAGACATCAAATTGGTGATCAAACATTCCAGCTCTAAATTGCAATAAAAGGATAGCACTCAGTGATTCCTATTGCTATACCACATGGCATTTTAGGCAAGCTATGAATATTATCATTTATCAATGGCACAAATTATGGGTACCTAAGTGAAATTTCCAAGACACGATTACATTACCATATTGCATGTTGTAACACAGTTATTCAGCGGCAGACCATTGCAGTATTTATTCAGCAATAAATTATTATTTTGTCCATTCAAATAAGAGCAAAAGGTTAAATGCATTAGAATAGGTACTTGGCCTACGAAAAAAATACCCTTGATGATAAGTTGAAATATGAAACCTTGAAGCTCAGTGCAATATGTATCATGAAGATCAAACATTGTTAGAGTGTATATATTGTGCAATGAATATGTAGTACAGTTTGTTACAAAACAATGGATCGGGAAATGAAATAGGTGCATACTAATACCATGGATGAGAAATACCTGGATTAGCCACTCAGCGATAAATGTGACCAACCAAATGATGGTTTGTTTATGTTAAATGGCGTCTAAACGCGGAAGTGCTTCAGATGCCTTTTCCCTCTGAACGTACAGTTATTGCCCCTGTAGCCCCTGTAGCTCAGTGGGAGAGCGCTGGTCTTCTGACCTATCCCAGTAGTGGTAGCCTGGGTTCGAGTCGCTTTTCGGCGCCCGCTATTTGCTCCTACTGGGATGGCCTGCGGCCGGTGGCAGCGGTCGCACTCAAGGCCAGGTGACGTCAGTGAGCGGGGCGGACCGTATCCAGGTATGTCGGGCACGTAAAACTTTCGTCTCTAAATTCTGCCGACCAACAGGCATTGCGATATCAGGTGGTGAGATCAGGACCAGCGCAACAAGCTCTGCTTAGCGCGGGTTCTGACCTCGGAAAGCCATCTATACAAAACATTCAGACTTTTTTTTAACGCATATAAATATTGGTATATAGATTATAGAATCCTTGGAAGGTAAGGATCATTATGATGGGCGTGCAGTTGCTGTACATTCATTGGCTCTTTAATAATATGGAAATGTGTAATGCCATTTCAATTTTCAAATATGGGATCCAACAATATTGAGTACCTATTTGTTCATACCATACCTCAGATGTAATTTGTTAATCATGCCTTTGAGAGCAATTTGTGTGAAAATAGTTTTTATCTAAGGCTGTGGATGGAAAGTATGACCCATCAACTAAAATACAATGTTTTTACCCTTGCCCTGGCTGTGACCTGGACATGTGACCTTATTCGAATATTTCTTGTATGCTTCGGATGTGTCTCATGGAAAGCTTTCTATTGCTGCCTTGTGGATCTTGCTGCGGTTATTATATTGGAAGATAACAAGGGGGACGTGTTCGGCTTGAATGTGGTTGGCGGGAGCTTTCCTGTATGCCAAAAGCTTTCGCACTTCGACCGCTAGACGGCCGCCATGATCTACTACATCAAAGGCACTGACAGAGAGTGGCCAATCCAGGTATTTCTCATCCATGATAATACAGCATTGTGAGAGTATTTCTTAGCATTATCCTTTGAGTTGTAATCATAAACTTTATAGTACACATATACAGACATCAATCAAGATGAAAAAAACAGCTGCTATGATCTTCAAGATGTGAATTTGACTACAGGTATAATTAGTTTAATCTTAATCTTCATGCTGCATATTTTGCATTTTTACCAAAAGGACTTTAAAATGTAAAGTAAAATTGTGGCACTTATAATTCAAGTTAGGATACCTCAACAGCCTAAGCAAAGCAATAAGCATCTTCCTGAACATCAGCAAAGTAAGCCCAGGTAATGGCTGATGATGTCCAGCTGTACGTTTCTGGCCCACCGAGGGACCTACAGGGGATTATCCAATCCATGGAAAACAGAAAAACCTGTTCAATCCCTTTCCAACTGGTACGGAAAAATGACCTCAAAAATTTAACGCGGCAAGACGCCAGCTTTATTGCGCTCGGTACCCGAGAAATGGACTCGGCGCCTTCCCCGAATCAGCATAACCATTTTCCGTTCCAAACCATCACATGCTCAAACACTGTTCAAAAATCTAGGCCGCTGGTTTCGACAGCTGACTATACTTTCAGCACACATACAGACGACGTGATACGGCCGGATTGTACTGGCACTTGGTGCGACTGGAGGCCCACAGCAGGCACAGGTCCCCCCAGTCAGTTGATGAGTTTACGTTGGTGCAAAGGCCTGGTGTCTCGGCGATTCGCGTACTGTATTTGTATTTGTATTTGACATTCAGCTTGAACACTCCAACAACAAAGCGTGGCTATTACGTGTCATTGTCATGAAGTAGAACAGATGGGATTAAGTCAAAGGTACTTACATACCAAGGCACACCACACCGCACACATACTATATTTACAAGATGTCACAATATTCCGCGTAACTGACTCGCTGGTCACGCATTACGGCACATGCGTCCTTTGCGGCTCGTTTAAATGCTGCTGGCGTCAAATCGCCATTCGCGTCGCCGGGCATTAGCATTGAGCACAGATGTTGCCTGACATAAAAACGATCGCTGCCTGCCGCCGTTCTCCATTCGGGGGCGGCCGCACAGCCGCGCCTGCCGGGTGGTACGATCACCCGCTTCGTGAGTCAGCCGTAACGTCACAAAAACTGAGTAGCGAGTTCCGTGCCGGCTCGCCAAGTACCCACACATCTTGTGGGGCAAGAATGCGCCACCTGAAGATTGCGTACATCTCATGAGCTGTGAGCAGGCCCAGGGTCACCCCGCGTTTTCCGTGTATGGCTGCTAGCAATTGCGACGCAACGCAGACGGCTTCAGAAAGCTAGTTTGAGGGTTTCGCTGCGCAGTTGCGTCTCTGGCCGTAGAAATATTGATCATGTGAGTGATGTGGATTGATGACCTTGGCTGGCTTTCATGTAGATAGCAGGTATAAGTATCGCTACCTAGTGTTACTGCGAAAAATACTGTCTACGTCTGAGCCACCACAACTTCTCAATGTGCACGTATCGTCCTCTATGCCGAGAGTCTCCTTCAAGTCACTAGTGCAAAGTGCTGTGCACGGGAGAGACTACCCACAGGAGTGACATGCTTCTGACGCCCTCTAATAACGGGATCTGAGTCTGGGAGGGCGTCGCTATTTGATACAACGGCTGTTCGCTGAGTGCTACAACGAGCTTGCCCGTCTAGAGCTCGCCTGTTTAAGCTACGCTGGTTTCAACGTGTATGCTCTCAAAGAGTACTGATGGAAGCTCTCTCGAACCTAGTCTTATGACTCACTGCACTGCAGGTTCATGAGAGATTGTTGTTTTGCGCTTTGTGCTGTGTGCGCTCTGAGATGCGTGCATGATGTCATTTGATGTGCAGTTACCCCCAGCCTAAATATTTAATGTGGTTTTTGACACGAGTCATGGAATAGCCGTTGCATGCAGCGGATATGGCTTACGAAGTGAAATAAATAAATGGCAAAAGAGTGCATCAGAAAGAAGAGTGTGCAGCCTGCCAAAGATGATAATCAAGTTGATACCATCCAATTTGTGTCAAACTATAGAAGAAACAATGGAACCCCTGTTATATTCCCTATGAACCATCAATTAATGATGGGTGACCTGTGCTCATAATTCTACCTTCAACGTGGCGTTTTGAACTGATGATAGCAGTCTTGTAATCCTGTGTTGAAAAAAAAACTGGGGCTGAAAGGGCTCTCCAGCCGATAATATATTTAGAAACTTTTTGTCGGAAGAATATGGCCATAACATAAGGAATTCAAAGGAATGGCCTCACAGACCCCTGGGCAGAGGCTATACAGTAATCTTACACAACTACTTTTGAATATTTGATTGGCTAAGCCATGTTTGACATTGTGGAGAGTACACATATAGTTTTGATAAGATTAATAATGTACATCCTTCTGTCCTGAATCGTTGCGATGTATGGCTATTTTTTACACTATGAAAAGAAGTTGTATTTCAAAATATAGTCAAGTCATGTTTAAAAAAGCAATCATAGGTGAACTATTTCCTTTAAAGCATGAAATACCAAAGTCCACAAGGCCACTGAACTCTATTATAGGATAATTAACTACCACAGCATAAGACATGTTAATATATCAGACTTTTCATGCTATAAGTAAAGTATTGGTGCTTTAGTGTCTATAACACCAACAGAACGAAAGGCCTGCTGTTCTGACATGTCTGACATGGTACCTAGTTAACCTAATACAGTAGACACCACTTAAGGCGCCCACGGTTAATACGCTCAGCCGCTTATAATGCCCAAGTTAGCCTGGTACAAAATGGTGCTGTACAAAAGTAAAGGCAGAAACTCTGCTTAAAATGCCCATTCTTTGGTTATAATGCCCAGTTCAGGATGTACTGAGCCATCATGTAGCCCACTCCTGCCGGCTCTACAGTCTACAAGAGGCTATGGTGCTGCAGTTTTTGCTCTGTGTCTCATGTCTGAGTCTAGCCACACCGTGGCGTGTTGGCGCATGTAATTACACACATCGGCCCAAAATTCCAGTAAGTGACTCGGGGGAGTGAGTGGAACCATGGGCAGCCGTTAGGCATTTCTGGCAATTTCTGTTTGTAGATTTTCTTGGAATTTTCTTGTAGTTGATTTCTATGAAGGTCATCATCGTTATGCAAAAAAAATATGCTGAGTGCAATACATTTAGAGCGACACTTTATTTATGTTCAAATAACATACCTCAGGTGATTATCAGATGTCTTTTTTAGTTGTTTATGTCACCATATAAGGAACTTAGGATATAGCACCTGTCAGTTATAATGCCCAGAAATGCTTGGTTCCAAGGTGGGCATAGTAAGCAGTGTCTACTGTATCACCTAATTTTAAGTAGCAAATTGGAACCCCTAAGATCCAGGTTAAGTAGCTAAGGGAGGTAACTTTTAAAAAATCAATTAAATATTACCTAGCAGAGGCAGTTTGTATTGAATACCCGCACGGTCATTGATTCAACTTGCTTAATACCGACTATCGAGCAATCAAATCAAAACAGGATTCGCTCACGCATTCTCATTTATCTTGCCTCTTATCACTTCCTCTTGATAGTTTTCCATTGCATAAATCAATGACTGATGTAGAGACACAGACAGGGAGCTTGATAAGCCAGAGTCCTTCAGGCCATGTGGCCTTTAATATTCTCGTACAATATATGATATATGATATATGATATGATATGATAAATCCTTAACCTAAAAGTAAATTAACTGGGTAGGGAACTCAAACTGTCACAAAATACTGTAGCGTGCTAGCTTAAACACCTCTTTAATAATTATCAATTTATCACTATCAGAAACATCTCTCCAAAGTACAAACTGAACTCTCCGGTGCCACCTATCAATAAAAAGTCGACGACGGTAGGCGCTTTTCATGGATATGTATACAATGCGTCAGATTTGTAATCAGTTGGAAGCAGTCACAAAGCTGCCAAATGTCAGATAAAAATTATCACACTTTTTTTTGCAAATATATATAACTTCTAAGGCTCTAAATTCGATGCAAATCTGTGTATTGAAGTTGATGGACAGAGGCGGGTCCAACGGGGCAGGCAATGGTTCTAGAACTACGATTTTCCCCCAATGGTCGGACAAACAGTCCGCCTCTGCAAATTTAGCGTATAACATTGCAGCAGTCAAAATTCACGGCCTTTGCAGCAGTCAAAATCCAGTTAGGTATATACATTAAAAAACTGACAAATGTCACGCTGCTTCGCGGCATGACACAAGTTCGCTTATTCAAATTTGGAAAGTGGGAAAATGAATTGCATTAGGTGTCTGGCAGAGGCTCTCCCTGACAGCAATTGCTGGCCTCAGGGGCCAATATTTTGTATCATACCGAGATGTGCATTGTGCAACCAGGAAAAGGGGTTTTCTGAGGCTCGGTTCCACGCATAGTCTGGTTTCATTATTAGATACAATTTCATTTTCATAACTTAAAATCAAAATTATCACGCTGCTTCGCGGCGTCACATCGGTAACCATCGTCATAACGAACCCATTGTCATCGTTTTCGGTTCGTCGTAACGCTGAGTTGAATGGATAACAATTTTAGCTTCTTATCCTCTACAAGACCCACCTTATCCTCTACACCGGCTTTATTTCTGGTGTTTATCGGGCAAATCCGTACAAATTTCGCGCTGCATTGCAGCGCTAAATAACATGTTCCTATACTATAACAAGAAAATCCGCATTAAATTAAAAATGCTGAAAGGGTTTAATTCACGCAAAAAATAGGGGTAGGTCTTTTTCGTCATTTTAGCCGACTCCTCACTCAAAAATTATCGGCGAAGCCCCTACGTACCGTTGCAGACGGGCTGACGACACGCTCCCCCCCGCCGCGGTCAACAACTTTCTCGCTAACGGCTGATGGCCTGTTTTCCCCCACTCAACAACTTTTTTGGAAATATGTCAATGGATTGCCCCCCCCCCCTCCCTAAAAAACATACACACAAAACATGCAGATTCACACAAAACAATCCGTTACTAGCTTGGTACACACATAGGTATGTATACAGTCATTACTTATTATTCATTCAAAGGTGGGCACAATAACACACACAAATATAACGATAAACGATAAATCGATTATGATAACATTATCGCCAATAATCGATAAACGATATCTGCCAATTAATTTATCGCCAGATAACTGATAGATCGATCAAATCCAATCCGCTACTAGCGATAACGATATTTATTCTAGCGATAACGCTATTTAACGACATTATACTATATCCAGGTCCAAAGGCGCAACCAAGGGGGGCACACGGGCCCGTGCCCCC
>VOPJ01000636.1:0-27312 GCA_014673585.1 Semibalanus balanoides
AACAAGACACGGAAACGAGACACGGGGACGAGATAAAGGAACGAGATACGGAAACGAGATACGGGAACGAGATACGGGAAAGGGATACGGGATTCGTGAACGAGACATGGGAATGAGATATGGTAACGGGAACGGGAAATGGAATACAGGAACGATAAACGGGAACGGGTTACGGAAATGGGATACAAAAAAGGGATACGAAAACGGGATAACGTAACGGGATGCGGAAATGGGATACGGGAACGGGATACGGGATACGAAGACGGGATATAGGAACGAATCAGAGGAACTTGTCACTTTAACTCGATTTATTGTATTCTGCAATTTACTGATGTCCCTCCGATTAAAACTATTCACATCCGACTTTAAATTTGCCAAACTTCGAAGTACAGAAAATCTTCAAAAGAAAGTTGTCTCCTAGACCAAAGGCTCAGTTATTATGACCGAACATTACTTAATTTAAAAGCACACCCTATGTTACGCTTTTACTAACCCATTGTAAATACAAATATCGAACGAATTCACCGAAGCAGCCATAACAAAAATGGTGACTAGGGTTTGCCAAAAAAACAAAACATTGTGAAAAGTTTTGGTGATCATGGCTAATGTGGTCCTCCGAGACCTAATGAGTTAAACGGTATCATTTTTATCCATATTTGCGGAATTGCTCTAGGGTTCGCAATAAGGATTAAAGTTTGGGATGTATTAACCCAACGGCAATGATTGACGGATCACTATCTGCATAGAGCCCCGGTGGACACGGACAGTTGCGTCTGTTGGGAGGCATACATTGATGTCATGGCGGATGCTTCAACTGAATATTGGGCTTAAAATTAAAAAGTATTTTTGATGCCATGAATATATTAATGGCCAAATTACGGTATCGCTAGATAACTTTTTAATCGAAATATTGAGCCTGATTGTTAACTAAAAATGGAACAAAACTATATCCAAAGCTTGGTTTTAGATTATTTTCAAGCATTTAGACACATTTCTGTTCCATTTTTAGTTTACATTTTGGGCGATATTTTGATTAAAAAGTATACCATCGGGACCAGAATTTTGAAAGAGTTCCATTTAATATATCAAAATGCAAAGAATTAAAATGTTTTTTTAAGTAATTTTGCCTAACTTATAGTTTTTGAAAATATTGAAAACAACTTTTTTAGGCAATATTCAAGTAAGGCATCAGCGAAAAAAAACGCCCCTAAACAGACGCAACTGTCTACCAGAGCCCCATGCAGGTAGTGATCCCTCATTGCCGTAATGGGCTTATAAATCCCAAACTTTCAGCCTTTTCAGGAACACCTAGACCAGCTGCAATATGAACAAAAAAGGCATCGTTCGACTCGCCAGGCCTCGGAGAACCACATTAGTCCTGCGCACTAATACTTGTCAAAAATTGTGTTGTTGTGGCACACCCTAAGTTAGTCACGTTCATAAATGGAACCACAGATGACCTAGTAATTTGTGATAGATCGCAAAACTGAGTAAATAAGTACGGCAATTGGTCGACCAGACGTTCGTGCAGCTATGCCCAATATAGTAATCAGGACAAGTGGTCGTTTTCTAAACCTCACCTAACTCCGCGCCACTGGAGGGTATCCTATTATGGTCCTAGATGATATCCTATTATTTCAGTTGGTTGCATATTAAAACAAGAATACCAGTGTCGTGACAATTATATCTCATAAAAAACATATTCACATATAGGTATCGATGAAATATGTTTCAGGGACATTCTAAGTAAAAAATGCCCATAAGAGTTTTATTTGTAATCTGCTACCTCTGATTTACCTTTCTGCCCAAATCACAACAACAATGAGGAATGCTGTTTGAACAGCTAATAATGAAAATTCTCTCTCGCTTCTCATCGCTTCTCTCGCTCTTCTCTCCTCTCTCTCTCTCTCATCTCGCTCTCTCTCTCTCGCTCTCTCGCTCTGTTGCCTCTTTCCGCTCTCTTGCTTTCTTCGCTCTTCGCTCACTCTCACTTCACGATTCTCACAATATTTTAGAGGACATATTTTCTGAATTTCCTTTCAAGGTTAGGCTTGTCTCGTTCCTCAGTAACCCACCCAGAGATCAAGCACGTGAGCTACTCTTGAGTCTTCAATCATCACACTCATCAAACTATGACAATTAACAGTAACAGTTCTACTTCTGTCTCTCAAACATGTATTCTTAAAAACCCTAACCTCAACCATAGTTATTCATACCCGGCGCGGCTCAGCACGTGGAACGAATCTTGACGGCCTCGTCCCTCCCGTGCCAGTCCTGCCCCCGGGCTAGGTATGTTAGTACTGTGTGCAGCTCCTCCCCCGACCCAATCCGGCCCCCGGCTAGGTGTATTAGTGCCGTGTGCAACGTAGTAACCGGGCGGTCCTGCCCTCTGGGCTAGGTGTGTTAGTACCTGTGTGCCAGCCGTATAAACACTTTGCCACTTCGCCGTCAGATGGCGGGGTCGTATATCAGAGGCGATGCTAGTTCGTGGTAGCGTCCCTGCGCAAAGCAGCAAGAATGGTTATTGGCTATTGCGTCGAGAGTCCAAAATTAATTAAAAGTGTAACCATACGCTGTGTAATGAAGCTCTCATAATAGCGCTTCTAATGAATATAGTTTTATCTAAAACCTCTCGAAATACACTTATTAAGAGCACAAAAATAAGCGACCTTTAGTGTGTAACATAGCACTGCGGGCCATGTAGTCGGCACGTAAAAATATCGTCTCTAAATTCTGCCGGCCAACAAGAGTTGCGCGATCGGGTGGTGAGGTCAGGACCAGCGCAACAAGCTCGCTTTGCGCGGGTCCTGACCTCGGAAAGCGATCCATGCAAAACATTCTGACTAAATTTATACAAAAAGGTGACCTTAAGAAAATGCAGGAGGCTATAACTTAGTAGCCGTAACTCTAATCGAGCTGAAACTTGCACAGCGCAATTTGGCGTCTCAGATAACAACAAAAGCATATCCAGTGGACTTAAATCAAAATCGGGCATGATGCTAATCCTTGTCGTCCTGTCCTGGAATGCCCCATCTGTGTTTTAAGGTAATGTCACTTTACTTTTACGGCCCAAAGTCGAGCCATAGCCATTCTTGCTGTTTTATTATGGATTTTAAGCTAACGTTGTTGATAATATAATTAACTCAATTCGCATTTTAATTTAAATGTTCATTGACGGAATGGTGATGGTGAGTTTGCAATATGTAAAATAAAATTGTAGTCTTGTCTTTGTTTTAGCACTGCTTAAAAAAATGAGGATATCATAAAAATAATAATAATAATAATAATAATAAATTATCTTATTCTCATAATGCCGACACAAAATTAAAAGTCAAAGTCAGGTCATTGGCTGGAGGAAAATCGATCTTTGAACGATGATACTGGGTGACTGGGCGCGAATTTCGAGAACAGACTTATAGTGCTAATCAGATGGACTGATCTTTAACATACAAATTATACACTACATAGACATTGTCCCTTAAACCCGGCTAAATTAAGATGGTTCCAGATTCGGCTACTTTGATCCTGTTTTACAAATATTCATCATCTGTTGATATTGAACTGGCTCCAGGTATCAAAGTCTTCTTTTCCCTTGTTACCGTGCCAAGACAGACGGCAGCAGAGACACGGGGATGGATATTTGACAAGGTAAAATAAAGAATGAAAATGTTAGTGAAGACTGAGGAGGAAGTATGAGGAAAATATTAATTATATGAGTAGATGTATGTGATAGATCAAGGCTCTGCCATGATAGGTTTCCGTGCTGACACACAATTGCACAGTCACAGTGGGGCATTGTTCATCATGAGTTGATACAGCCATAAAACTCTGATCCGATTGAGACTCATTACCGTTACTTTCACATGACATTGGTAACGCCAAAATCGTGGTTTACATGACCAGTTACATATTATGATTATTAATGCTTGCGTGTGCTACGTTGGCTATTTCAGTATCAAAACGCAGCGCCGAGAAGCCGGCAGCGTCCCGGTTTGCCGCCTGAACCTGGGATCGACTTGCCAGCGTCTATTTACTCGACGCCGGTTGAGGTGCGGCAAAGTGCTTGGCTCACGCCATGTTTGAAAACGCCCAATTGAGCATGTTCTGCAGCCAGTGCAGAATTTGCCGCTCATGTCGCGGTCATGCCAGCACAAACCATGCCAACATCTGCACTACTTGAATCTTTTCGGCGGTAAGACGTTGGATGATTTCATCTTGTCGGTCTAATTTAAACCTGACTCTTTCGGCTTAGGAGTCGGTAAGACAGCGTAGATCGTATATGGAAGCGTTTAAGCTTTATAGTTTGGATCTGCCCATGGCGAACAATGCTAAATGCAGTCATGTACCGATGTTTGTGCATAACTCAAACGTGTAACATGTCATTAATATTCATTGTACAGTATTGTAAGTTGTCTTGTGTACGGAGTTTCAGTATCACACAACCAGCCTGAGGTGCAACTTTCCCATAAACATAGAATGATGATCAATCTTACATTTCTCATTTTGCATTTAAATCCAAAATTACCCGTAAAACTATTCATTTATATACTCTCTTATAGTCTTCAGAAGAGTCTGATAATAATTAAAGGGGACGTTTCACCTTCTGAAAGTTATCAAATATACGCCGATTTAGTCAAAAATATGAAGTAAGTGCTGCTGAAAACGATGGTGATATTTATTTTCGAAAAGTCACTTAACTTTCTTTTTTGGTGGAACAATGAAGTTATTAAGCTATATAGAGAGCTAATAGAGAATACACGCAATATTTGTAGACAATTCTGACGATGTGAATACAAACACTTATGTTATCGTGCTTCGTACTCGCAGTAGGTAATCCGGAAAAGGTTCGAGAAACACAAGTCGTTTCTCTCCCAGGACCAAATTAATGCAATGCAAATACATTCAGTTGCTCAAAAACGATATTTTAAAAAGTTATCTATACTTTTCAATAACGGTCAAAAATGCCCATCTCGGTTCAAGACCAATACAAGGGTGAGACATTCTCTTTAATATCCGTCAACAAATCCAGCTTCTATTCTTCCGCCCGAGGAAAAGTTGCACCTCTTCTCCGACACGTCTCTTCAACACAGACAGTCGACGTGCCTTTATATGGAACAGAGAGTGCAGCTCGAGTTAGGCCGTGTTACCGAGAGAACCTCTCCCGCTCTGCCGATTCCCGAGAACCGCCGTACGGCCGCGAATCATCTGCGGTGTGAGCTCACCTCTCAATCGAGTGGGGCCGGGCTCCAGGCGCGAGGTGATCTCCAGCAGGTCCTGGCACAGCTGACGGCGCCTTCTGTTGTTGTCAATGGCGTCTCCTGCAGGTGTCGAATGTGGTTCAAAACACTGTGCTGTGACTCGGTACAGAGCAGAATTACGGTTCAGAACTGTACTCAGTGTATGTACTGTCTAGAACATTTGTTCTGTCCACTTCATCGACACCACCCGATGTCGATGCACCCGGCGAATAAATCCCTCGTGAAAACGGCTAGTAGCAGTCATTTCAGTGCACTATTTGAACAACCCCTCCATTTCGCTGGGCCGATGTTTGTTTTCGTCTGCCGGAAGCTAGCTTTGAAAGTATTCTGAAAAAGCCTTGCCTAAGCGCACCCGTTTAATTAAATGTCAGCATTGTCTATTGGTGCTGTCAGTCGGTGCTGAACGCAGTGTAATCTGATGAAACTGCCCTCGCCCCTGATACCGTGGGCGACGGCTATAATAATTGCATTGGATTCCACTGCAGCACCGAAAGCCAGAGACAGAGTTAGTGTCGGTGAAGTGGACAGAACATATGGTCTAGACTGTTCACAGCACTTGACAGCAGACTTGTGCTCGGCCAAATGAACGGGCTTGACTTGCTCCCGTCATGGCCTCAGCCCTTTGGGTCCAGGCAACGATCGGGTCTCGCTGCCGCCACATACTTCAGCTGAGATGCAACTTCTGTGCACATAAAACAAGCTGTATTCTGGAACCTAGAACGTTCCAAGATTACGCTCTGGGTATATACTTCTTTGAAGTTGTTATTAAGTGCCGCTTGAAATAAATCTGATTATATAAATTACGTAGGTTCTGAAGTCCAGAGTGTGCGTAGTTTACCCACCAAACTTGCATCTCAGCTGGAGCACGGGACAGCGGCGAGTCCGACCGTTCGCGGGCCGCGACGGGTTCAGGCCATGACGGGAGTAAGCCACGGCCGTTGATTCTGCCGAGCATGAGTCTGCCTGACAGGAAAGCAGAAGCGTAGAAACGTGACAAAAAGTGAGGGGGCCAGCGAAACTTCGATCTCGTCTTGAGGGGAACTCAATCCCCCTACACGGGATTTCTATGCAGATTTGTGCTCCTTTCGTCTTCGCGGATCTGTTGCGTTTTTAAATTATTATAAATAAGTAAAATTGTAGATTTTAGCACGCAAAAATGGACAAAAAGTGAGGGGGCCATGGCCCCCGCGGCCCCCCGCGTTCCTACGCCTATGGGAAAGCACGACAAAGCAGCCCATAACACTACATACTTACAGCGTTTTACAACTAGCTCAGCGACACTGACTGGACTCACTGACTTGCAAAATTGAGCACATGAATCACAGAATATTCCAGAAACACTGCACTATTTTGTACAGAATGTAACGTTGCCACCATGGGTGTCAATTTGTATTCTTGGAGGGGGGATCCCAAATTATTTCAATTTTTAACATTAGTCTCATGGTGTTGAATGGTAAGAATGGAATTATAGTCTATAAAGTTACATTAGGGCCAACCTAATTATTTTCATAAAATGACACCCCTGGTTGCCACTCAACCCTCAACCGGTTTCAGCCTAAACCCAAACATGCCAGGGTATTATAAGACCAGACCAGCCCAATATAAGACCAGATCAGCCCAATATATATATATATATATATATATATATATATATATATATATATATAGTAAATATATATATAACACATTGCAATTCACTCTCACATATTAAGCATCTCACATTACATGAACGACATCAGTACAATTCCCTAATAAGCTTGCTTCTGACACTTCAAGGCACTGCTGCTGTTTTGCATAAGCAGACACAGTATGTTGCCGGTACGTGCATGTGGCTCCCCCTCCACCGCCACTATATATGACAGACGACTACCTGTCACAGTTAATATCCTCGCCCGTTTAATTAACCCATACCTATGTTTAACCCGTCACCGGCGCCGCCTTATTGTTGGCTGTAGCGGCGCTCCTCAGGTCAATACAGCACAGCAATCAAACACGTGTCGAGCACGGCGCTTCCTTCCTGGTATCGGCGGCATTGCTGGCTGATGCCTCTCCGATAGAGTTCTACATGGGGCGGCTATCCCCATGGCTGGCCGAACCCCATGGCTAATGGGGTGGGTTGGACTGGAACATTTATAGATCATGGCTGTGGCTGCATAGTCTACCTGGATTTTTGTTTTGCATCAATCTTATCAAACCAATCATGGTAAAAAAAGCCTTGCATGTCTGGTAACGTAGACTAAAATTTACCACAGATGTATTAATTACAAAATCCCACGGCTGTCCATAACGGCCATGCCATTCACATTCTTGGATGGCTTGCTGGCTGTGGCTGTGATGCCATGGCTGTGGGGTGGCTAGGCCAAAGAAAAGTGCAGCCATGTCGAACTCTACTCTCCGAGGCCTATAGGCGGCTGGGCTTGCGTCAGAGCCTGCCGGCTGCTGCCTCTCCGAGGCCTGGTGATTCCTCTCCGAGGCCTGTAGGCGGCTGGGCTTGCGTCAGAGCTTGCCGGCTGCTCCCGTCTATTTCGGGAGTGTCGGTACTATCTCGGGACATGAGTTGGTGGCGGGGCGGCGCAGTCGACTGCGCGCCAACCAGGCGTCTTCCCGTGCTGCGATGTGTCACTTTATCGCAAACAAAACATACGCTGAGACTGCGACAACAGATGAGTCAGCAGCTTGTGACCAATGAGTCACTCTGCCATGTCTCAGAGTGACCAATGAGTCACTCTGACATGTCTTAGATTGGGAGTTATATATTATAGTTCCGAAATCGGGCAGGTTTTTGCGCGTAAAAGTTATGTTGTATTTGGCAGATATCAGTGTCAAGTCGATTTGTAGAAGTTGTGGTTGAGTTCCGAGACGTTCTTTGCATCTGCAAGGGTGTTCGTCACAACTTTGGTAAACTTCCGAATATCAAGAGTTGTTAAGCATCTACGTAGGCTGTAAATGTCGCTAAATATCTCCGACGCTAAATCGGGGCAATCTAAAAAGTTTCAGCGATTCTGCCCACAGGACAGTTCGTAAATGAAATGTTCAATCACGAAACAGATTATGTGGCAATGATCAAAATGCAACAATGCTTAATCAAAAATGCAACAATGCTTTATCGATAGGTTGTTTCTACAAACAACTGGATTAGTGATTACTATATATAACATATATTACTTTTTGTCTTAAAGGGAGTGTGCCTACTCACATCGGTCATGTGGAGTTGTTGACACTGGTATATAGAACATATTTTTCTGAATTAAGCCATATACTTCATTTCTCCAGATTCACTCTAGTTGCTGAAATATTCCAAATTCGCTAAGATCATGCTGACAGCACACAATTATGGATATTCGCCAGAGAGCTTTCGCTACTAGAAGCATTGCCCTTAAATTACAACGATAGCATATATTGTTAGCGCTGGCCAATAGAAAACAACTCGTCAGCGCTGATAAGAGCTGCCGAACAAAGCCTCGTAACTATTTTGCATTGTTCGTATGGGGTTGTTAATTGTCTTTGGTGCGCCATTGTAGGTAACATCTTTGTTACTCTATATAGTGGCAATCGTTTGTGAGTTTTGAAACAAAACAAATGCAAAACAGAGTATAAGTAAAAATTCAACTAAAGGGGCTCCAGACGTTGAACTTTATCGTAGCCAAATGATCAAACAATATCTTCTTACCGTTAATCTTCTACATAATAAAGGGCAATGGAAAACCGTCTCTGACGTTATAGAATCGGAAAACCCTTGGTTATGGATACAAAAAACCCATACAATTTCTGAATCGCATAATGACAGGATGGTTATGGACAAAAAAAATACAAAATCTTCTTTACCATGACCTGATCTGGGTCACCAAATGACCTTGACCTTTGGTCAAATTTTGAATTAACCTTACCAGATCACCATGTAATATGTTTCAAGCGTTAGACGAGACAAACACGATGGTGTTAAAAATAATTGCTCTATTTCCTTTTTTAATAAAAGTTAATGCGGGAAAACAAGTTCACCCAAAACTGCAGTTTTTACTTCGATGACCTCTGGAGCCTTAATTATTATTTGAGCTTCAATTTTAGGACACCCAACAGAGGCATTTGTAATGAGCTTCGATTGCATATTTCTGATGTTCTAGATATATAGTTCACGAGGACATTACGGGGTTGTTCGAAGCAAAGTAAAAACTGTGAAAGTGACCTTTGATGGACCTGTAGCCGACCTCAAATAATTAACTTAAGCTAAAAATTAGTCTGTGTAACGTCGAATGTACATGTTGAAAGCTTTTCGCAACGTTTTTTTCGTCTTTTTACCCTTTTCGTTTTTACGATTAGAAAGGGGACCTTATGTTTTGACCCCTCCCCCAAACATTGGCAGTTTGTCTCGGAGCCCTCTTGCCTGGGGATNATAATTTGTTGTGGAGTTATTGACTAATTGGCTAAGTCATGCAAGGTGCCCTCACAAAAATGCCGGAGGCTATAACTCGGCAACCGTAGCTTTAATCTAGCTGAAACTTGCACAGCGCGATTCAGTGCCACAGATAACCCTTATAACGGACTTTTATCGAAATCTGAGTTGTATGGTGTTACCCCCTTGTCGATCTGTCCTGGAATGCCCCAGGTATCTAAGTTCTTGTCCAATGCTAGTCTACGCCCCCAAGTACACCATCAAGAACATATATGGTCATTGGGTGGGCATGCAGTCAGCTGTTAGTGGAGGGATATGTGCATCTACGGCAAATACTCAGCTGTTTTGTGGGGAGATGGGGGGATACACAAAAAGGAGGGTTGATAAGATTGGGCCCAGGGGGCATATGTGCAGCCTGGCTGTCAAGGTGGCAATACTATCTCGGTGGCAGTAGCGATGGCCACTGAGAAGAGGCTGACTGCCACTGTGGCCCTGAGCTGATTGTCATGCGGCGCTGTAACCACACGGCGTGGTCAGTCTCCGAGCTCGTCACAAGCAGCTTCAACCTCGCCCTACGAGAGCTTTTTACACTTTTGCCCTACAAGGGGGGCTGACAGCCCCCCCCCCTACTAACTTCCAAACCAAGCAACATAGACCAACGCGGTAAGAACCAGCAAGTTGCCTGTGATGTGAGGAATCTAACAGTATGCAATTTTTGGGTTTCAGGTCAATGGGTGACCTTCCAGGTCAAGTGAGTGACCTTGACTAGACCTCGTCCAGAAGAGGAATTTTGCTCTGTCAGAAAACCTCAAAATTTGAAACTGATAAACATAAAAACCATGTTCATGCACGAGTTTGGTCTCAGAAATACAGAAAAGGTATATATTTGTTCGCATCTGGTCAAAAAAGTTTTTAAAAAATCATAAGTTTCTTACACTCAAAGAGCCCATCACTCAGTCAAAAAATAGAGATATTGCTATGAAATTGGGTTTTGGTGTTATTTATTATCAGTTTTCACATATATTCCGTTTTTAACATTTTATAAAACTTTGATTTTGTAGTGTTTTGGGGGGTAAAAAAAGAAATTTAAGACTAACATTTTAAAGACAATGTCATTTTCTGTGTTTTCAGTTTTCAGTTTGCGAATTGCTGCAAAACTCTATTTTCTACGATTTTTCAAACATTTATATTTTTCACCAACATGACGTCACTAAAACGTAATTATCTCCCAAACTACTTAAAGGGGCACTGCCACCTTAACATTATATTTGAGTTGAGATAGCCATTGTAGTGCTTGGCATTACAATTATGCATGGTATAAGTTAAAACAACCTCCCAGGTCCAATCACAAAGAAATTTGAGTTTGGTTTTGACATCTGTAACATCCCCAGTTCTTAGTGTATTTGAACGGGGATTCTGAGCCGATGACGTCATCACTATTTACTAAATGTTGATGATTAGTCGACTGTTTTACAATTTTGGGTGACCCCTACGATTGAGCCCAATACATTTGGGCAGCGTGAAGGTTCCTCTATTTCACCGCTAAATCCTTGATATGACGTCATCAAAGCACAAATATTTTTAAACTTTCACCGTTTTATACCGCAAATTTGATTGCAACATCCGCTTGGGTGTTGAGAAACAAATGTACTATAATCATTATGTGTCGGCTTGAGCAAATTATACTTCTACCAATAAACTTTAGCAGCTCTTACAAATCGCGTGTCGGCATCTTGACTACAGAACATATTATTTGGAAGTGTGCAAAGCTGACTCTTTTAAGCAACATTATTCAATGAGTTCAAATTTAAACACCAATTATGTATAAGTATTGTTGTAAATTTTTTAACGCCTCAATCTTGTTTTTTAAAATTTCCCCGTTCAGCAAGAGCACTGCAGGAAGAGTTATGCCAATACAAATGATTAGAGGAAGCCTGTAAGGCCACCCCCCCCCCCTGTAGGACGAAGGTTAACCCGCACACCACTAGGGGGGAGTTTGAACACACACACCCTCCCCCCAGAGGATATATCAACCCTGCGGTTTTACCCAGATTACAAAAACGGTGGCGCGTAGCGCCATCAAACTTGGTCCAACTTATCACGGATCACTTCCACACATTTTGTTAAAAAAAATTGAGTTTTGAGTCGGATCAGGTCAGGTCAGGTGACTCCAATTAAAAAAAAAAGTTGCGGTCGTGCCATAACTACAATTTTTAAGGGATCGATATCAAACTTTTAGGATTCCATGAGGCCATCAGTATCTACACCAATTTATTTCGGAATTTTGATATCGGTGACCTGAGGTCGGATCAATAGCGTGACCTCCCCATAATAAGTAAATCAAGAAATATTAAAATCATTCCTATTTAGAGGATATCAGTCCAATTCCTGCCGGATTATGTTATTATAAGATATTATTGATGATCAAAGAGCATGTTTCGTTCAGTGACAAATATGGGGTCATCTGAGGTCATCCGACACCTTTTTCGTTAATAACTCTCGACATAATGAAGAAAGAAGTTTATTTTACACCACTGTGTTTGTCTCGTCGAGACACGTCGCCTAATATGCAGCGTGACCTACTTAGGTCACCACTTGACCTTGACCTGAGGTCAAATTTGAGGAAATCTAGTCACTTGCAAATTGCAATGGCTGGCGATAACTTTTTTCGTTTATTTCTAGCTAGCATAGCTCCCGAGATATATGGGGGGAGGGTCTCTGGTGCGACGTCCTTCAACTGGGAAACTAAACATTTGATGACCTCTGGTGACCTCAATTTTGACCTTAGCAAGAAGAAATATAAAGTGATTTCAAAATTATTATTGACTACGTTTCGAACATTGTTTTTGGTTTGGGTCTACGTTCCATAGGCGCCGAGTTACAAAGGGGGTGTCCAAACATCCCCCCCCCCGTAGGGCGTGGAAAATTATGAGGCCCAGTGGGGCGCGAGTTAATCAGTTACAAACCAGGAGTACTTGTACAAAATATGTTTGGTTACGTGTTGCATAGCCTATTCCACCTAAAATACACACTAAAGCTACTAGATAAGGGCAAATACTCATGTTATCAATTAAGCATATCTACTATGTTGCATTGCTATACATTAGAGTGTCATGACTCGTGAGTCAATATGTAAAACGGCCCTACGATTCTCTTAATATTCTGTGGACCAAGAAAAGCTTTGGTGATGTGCGTTTTCCACAACTGTTAAACCTGAACGGCTTAGAGCGTGAGAAGTTTGTCCTATCTCAGTAAATTAGCGAAACCAGAGACACCCGGCCGGGTGGTGGACCGTGGATACATGCACCAACGCCTCATTCTGAGAGTTATTGCCCCCTTCCAATCGCAGCGAGGATCACGGGACAATATCTGGCATCATTTAAACGCCATATACGTTACCAAACGTTTCATACCCAGTGGGGTGGAGTAAGACATAAAAAAGATACCCAACATATTAAATCAATTAAAACCCTTCAGAACTGGCATTGCCTCCCACAATCCAGCATTTGGGACAAAAAGCAAACCCGCTGAGATTATAGGTGAAAACCTTCAACAGTTTGAAGCAATCAAGTGCCTCACTTCACCCCAATTTTCAAAGACATAAATCATAAACATATATGTAGCTCAGTCGGGAGAGCGCTGAGCATTTGACCTCGCCCGGTAGTGTCAGCCCGGGTTCGAGTCGCTTCAGTGCAGTATCCCAAGATTCCATTTTGGCTTGGGTGTCAGAGCGGAAAATTCAAGCCCTAAAAGACCATGGGAGTGAAAAATGATGGACAATGGTACGATATTGATTACTGTTTTGAATATGAAAGGCAGAGGTTTCCATTGAAATAATGTATTTTTAGTCAATATTTATTGATATGGGAATCAATATTACGAATCATCAATTTTAGGAGAGTGGAAAACTATCTATCCTGAAAATGGAGAATGAGAGTGGAAAAAATTATTATTTTTACCCACAAACACAGATTTTTGGGTGTCATCTCCCAAACGCAAATCGACTCATTTTGGGACAACTGCTTCAGTGCCTCAAATTTTGCCCACTGGATGGCCGGGTGGGCCGGTGGCACGCGGTCGCACTACAGGTACATGTGAAACGTCAGTGAGCGGAGCGGCCGTGTCCAGGTAGCAGGGGCGCAGTGCTATGGTACACCACTAAGGTCCGAGCTTATTTTGGTGCTCTAAATAAGTGTATTTTCCGAGAGTTGATCATACAACTATATTCATTAGAAGCGCATTACTGAGAGCTTCATTACAAGCTATGGTTACACTTTGAATTCTTTTAGATTTACGACGCATTAGCCAAAAACCATTTTTGCTGCTTTGCGGCAGGGCAAGCTACCACGAACTTGGCATCGCCCCTGATATAGCGACCGACCCGCAATCTGACGGCGAACGTGGCAAAGCTGCTTACTACGCATATCTGCACAGCGGTACTAAACACAACCTAGCCGCGAGGGCAGGACCGGTCCCGGTACTACGTCTGCAACACGGCACTAATACAACACCTAGCCGGGGGCAGGATTAGCGTCGGGGGAGAGAGGAGCTGCACACAGTACTAACACATACTAGCACCGCGGGAGGACGAGGCCACCACACCCAGTGCTGGTTTATGCTGTGGCGATCCTGTAACTATGATAAAAGAACTAACAAAATAAACTCGTCAGACCCCCTAAAAAAAAAAAGAAGCGATGAAACTTAACTAATGTCTTGAAATTGATACGTAAGCTGCGCTCTGTACTGAGCATTTTTTAGTGAAAGATGCATTGGGTTAATTGCGAAGGGAGGCACATTTACTTATTTCAAAGGGATAGTTTATTTAATGAGATCGATATGCTGCTCCATAATCCGGACGCTTTTATGACGAGGGATTAGAGCCTGCATATTTCAGACAATTGAAGCCTAACTACTATCCTTCTAACATGCTGCCTTGCATAGCCACAGTGAAGGTTTAATGTTCAAAATGTCCCTGGTAGTGGGCACATGGTATATACTCTGCCCATGCACACGAAAACACATACACAAAGCCTTGGAGTCATCTTGTCAGCATAGGAAGTCAGTCGGGCAGAAGACGGTCTTAAAAATTGCACTTCTTACACGAAACCGCGCCAGCAGGACAAAAGTGCCTTGCCGGCATTTCTCATCCTTTTTTTGGGTCTGGATGCCATGGCGCAGCCAAGAACGTCGACCGCCGATGACTGAGCCATTATCGTCCATATAACCCGCGAGTTACTGGGGGGGGGGGCTATTTATAGCCCCCTCCCGTTATTCTACAATATATCATAAACCAACGTAGGTATCGTGACCAAACTTTCAGTACCTTGTCCCAGATCAATTTGACACATTCTGCCTGATGGAAAAAAGATTAGGCTTATAAACTCAACCGGAAATGACAGTCAGAGTTGAACGTCATGTTTCTGCGTTTTTGTTGAAAAAATGAGGGTTTTCGGAAACGCTGCAAAAGTTTTACAGTTTTAAAGATAAACTCATGTTATAAACCACCAAACGACAGGTAAAAGTTAGGATATCAGACTGCTATCCTCGGATTTTTGGAAAAAAATCGAAATTAATATTTGATAAATTCCATTTTTTTGAAAAATTTCAAAAAATCGAATTAACAAAAAAACGTAATACATGTTATTGAGTTGATCCCAATAAATGTGTGTTGCAAGTTTGAAGTCAATATCTTCAAAAATGACTGAGTGACAGCCTTTCAAAGACAAAATTAAGACACCATTTTACTGTATAAACAAAAGCACAAAAAGTGCATTTTCACGTTTTTTGCTTTTTTATTCGAGTTTGTATGGAAAAAAAAACATGTTCATAGGTAATTTTTTCGCGTTACTAATCGATAAACGTAATCATAAAACATATGTGTTTAAAACATCCTAATAGAACCGGGTAATCTTCAAAACCCCACCCTCAGAAGTTTGAACCTCGTTGACCGTCGGATGCCTCTACTTCAACAGAGGCCCAAGGTTAAATTGCTTAGAATGGTAATAGAAGTGTCTGATGCTACGAATCAATAACCGATTTTACACAAAAACATTATTAGTGCAGTTAAATTGAATTTATGCCGAGCATGCCGACCACACGAACTTTGACTGCCACGGTCATCAAATTTTTTATTTTACGTGACCATGGACGGAGTGTTCATCGGTGACGCGAGCCGAGGAATATACAATATAGGATTACTTTCAACACAAGTTTGATAAGGGCTATTCGAATGCGTTCGAAATTTGTAGATCGGTCCAGTAGTTTTGAGATCAGAAGGGGGGGGGGCAATAATGCCCACCCCGCAAGTAACTCGGTTATGAAATATACCCAGTAACGCGTGGGTTAATGTCACAACAGTACGGCGACAGCAACGGGATCGGAAGGAATAAGGGAACGGATACAGGAAACGTAAAACCGGAACGGAAAACAGGGAACGTGATAACGAGGAAACGTGAAACGGGATAACGGAAAACGGGATACGGAGAGCGGGAATACGGAAAACGGGATACGGAAACGGGATAACGGAAACGGGATACGGAAACGGGATACGGAAACGGGATACGGAAACGGGATAAGCGAGAAACGGGATCGGAAGAGAGTACGGAAAAAACGAGGATACGAGAAACGGGATAATCGGAAACGGGATACGGAAAGGGATACGGAAACGGGATACGGAAACGGGATACGGAAAAGGATACGCGAAACGGATTACGGAAACGGATACGGAAACCGGATACGGAAACGAGATACGGAAACGGGATACAGAAACGGGATACGGAAACGGGATACTGAAATGGGATACGGAAACGGGATACGAAAATGGGATACTAAAACGAGATACGGAAACGGGATCGGGAAACGGGATAGGAAACGGGATAGGAAACGGGATAGGAAACGGGATACCGAAACGGGATACGGAAATGGGATATGGAAACGGGATAGAAAACGGATACGGATACGGGATAGGAAACGCGATACGGAAACGCGATACGGGAACGGAATACAGGAACGGGATACAGAAACGAGAACGGGATAGGAGAACGGGAAAGGGATATGTAATTGGGATACGGATTCGGGATTCGGAAACGGGATATGGAAACGGGATACAGGAACGGATACAGAAACGGGATATCCAAGAAAACGGGATACAGAAACGGGATATGGAACGGGATATGGAACGGGATAGCGGAAACGATACGGGAACACGGGGATAGCGGAACGGATACGGGAAAGGGATACGGACGGATACGGAAACGGGATAAGAAACGGGATACGGAAACGGGGGAACGGAACGGATACGGAAACCAGGAGATAACGGAAAGGGATACGAAACGGGATACGGAAACGGGATACGGAAACAGGATACGGAAACGGGATACGGAAACGGGATAAGGAAACAGGATGCGGAAACGGGATATCGAAACGGGATACGGAAACGGGATACGGAAACGGGATACGGTAACGGGATATGGAAACGGGGAACGGAAACGGGATAGGAAACGGGATACGGAAACAGTATACGAAAATGGGATACAGAGAAGGGATACGGAAACAGGACATGGAAACGGGTTACGGAAACGGGATATGGAAACGGGATACGGAAACGGGATGCCAAAAAAAAAAAACGAAAACGGGATAACTTAACGGGATACGGAAATTGGATACGGGAACGAGATACGGGATACGAGGACGAAATACAGGAACAAATCAGAGGAACTTGTCGCTTTAAATCGATTTATTGTATTCTGCAATTTACTGATGTCCCTCCGATAAAAACTATTCACATCCGACTTCAAATCTGCCAAACTTCGAAGTACAGAAAATCTTCAAAAGAAATTAGTCCCTTTAACAAAGGCTCAGTCTGGCAAGTCATTTATTATGACCGAACATTACTTAATTTAAAAGCACACCCTATTTTAGGGTTATACCAACACAATGTAAATACAAATATCGAACGAATTCACTGAAGCAGCCATAACAAAAAGGGTGACTAGGGTGTGAAAAAAATGAAAAGTTTTGTTGATCATGGCTAATGTGGTCCTCTGAGACCTGGTGAGTTAAACGGTATCATTTTATTCATATTGGGAGTTGCTCTAGGGTTCCGCAAAAGGCTTAAAATTTGGGATGTATTAACCCACGGCAATGATTGACGGATCAATATCTGCATAAAGCACCGGTGGACACGGACAGTTGCGTCTGTTGGGAGGCATACATTGATTTCATGGCGGATGCTTCAACCGAATATTGGGACTTAAAATTAAAAAGTATTTTTGATGCCATGAATAGATTAATGACCAAATTACGGTATCGCTAGATTACCTTTTTATCGAAATATTGAACCTGATTGTTAACTACAAATGGTACAAAACGATATCCAAAGCTTGGTTCTATATTATTTTCAAGCTTTTAGAAACATTTCTTTTTCCATTTTTAGTCTACATTTCAGGCGATATTTTAATTAAAAGTATACCATCGGAACCATAATTTTTAAAGAGTTTCATTTATTATATCAAAATGCCAAAAATGAAATGTTTTCTAAAGTAATTTTGGCAAAATTATAGTTTTTGAAAATATCGAAAAAACTTTTTTAGGCAATATTCAAGTAAGGCATCAGCGAAAAAACGCCCCCTAACAGACGCAACTGTCCACTAGAGCCCCATGCAGGTAGTGATCCCTCATTGCCGTAATGGGCTTATAAACCCCAAACTTTAAGCCTTCTCAGGAACCCCTAGACCAGCTGCAATATGATCAAAAAAGGCATCGCTCAACTCGCCAGGCCTCGGAGAACCACATTAGTCCTGAACACTAATACTTGTCAAAAAATTGTGTTGTTGTGGCACACCTTAAATTAGTCGCGTTCATAAATAAGACCACAGATGACCTAATAATTTGTGATAGATCGCAAAACTTAGTAAATGAGTACAGCAATTGGTCGACCAGACGTTCGTGCAGCTATGCCCAATATATTAAACAGGACAAGTGGTCGTATTCTTGTTGCCTCACCTAATCTCCGCGCTACTGGATGGTATCGATTATGCCTATAATGATATCCTTTTATTTCAGTTAGGCTGCATATCAAAATAAGAATACATGCGTTGGCAATTATTATCCCATAAAAAAAACATATTTACATATAGTATCGATTGGAATATGTTTCATGACATTTTTAGTAATGTCCATAAGAGTTTTATTGTACTGCTACTCTGTGTTACTTTCTGGCCCAAATCACAACACAATGAAGGAAGTTGTTTTTGAAACATTATTGATTTCTCTCTCTCTCTGCTCTCTCTCGCGATTCTACGCTCTCCTCTCGTGCTCTCGCTCGGCGCTCCGCTCTCGCTCTTAGCTCTCACTTCACTCTCACGCTCACTCTCACTCTCACTTTCCTCGACCTCTCACTCTCACTCTCTACTCTTACTCTACTCTCACTCTCACTCTCACTCTCACTTTCACTCTCACTCTCCACTCTCCACTCTCACTCTCACTCTCACTCTCCACTCTCCTCTCACCTCTCACTCTCATCTCACTCTCACTCTCAACTCTCCACTCTGCACTCTCACTTCTCACTCTCCTCTCACTCTTCACTCTCACTCTCACGCTCACTCTCACTCTCACTCTCACTCTCCACTTTCTCACTTCTCACTCTCACTCTCACTCTCACTCTCCTTCTCACTCTCACTCTCACTCTCACTCTTCACTCTCACTCTTCACTCTCACTACTCACTCTCACTTCTCACTCTCACTCTCACTCTCATGCTTCGACGCTCACTCTCACTCTCATCTCTCACTCTTCACTCTCACTCTCACTCTCACTTCACTCTCACTCTCACTTCTCACTCTCACTTCTCACTCTCATCTCACCTCTCACTCTCACTCTCACTCGCACTCCTCCTATCACTCTCACTCTCCTCGCCTCTCACTTCTCACTTCTCATTCTCACTCTCCTCTCACTCTCACTCTCACTCTCACTTCACTCTCACTCTCACTCGTCACTCTCACTCTCACTCTCCACTCTCACTCTCACTCTCAACTCTCACTCTCACTCTCCACTCTCACTCTCATCTCTCACCTCACTCTACTCTCACTTCACTTTCACTCTCCACTCTCACTCTCACTCTCACTTCACTCTCATCTCACCTACTCACTCCACTGCTCACCTCACATCTCACTCTCTCTCTTCTCTCTCTCTCTCTCTCTCTCTCTCGTCTCTCTCTCATCTCTCTCCTCTCTTCTCCTCTCTCTCTTCTCTCTCTCTCTCTCTCTCATCTATCTCTCTCGCTCTCTCGCTCTCTCGCTCTGGGCTTCTTCTTGCTCTCATGCTTTCTGCTCTTTGCTCTCGCTCACTGTCACCTTCACGATTCTCACAGTATTTTTAGAGGACATATTTTTCTAATTTCCCTTCAAGTTAGGCTTGTTCTCGTTTTCTCAGTAAACAGAGTCAAGCAGTGAGCTTACCTTGAGTCTTCAATCATGACACTCAATCAAACCATGACAATTAACGTGCAGTTCTACTTCTGTTCTCAAACATGTGAGCTTTTAAAACCCTGAACCTCAAACCTAGGTATTCTTACCGGCGCGGCTCAGCACGGTGGAACCTCTGAAGCTAGACGCGCTCGTACCTGCCCGTGCCAGTCCTGCCTCCGGTGTCTAGGATGGTTAACTGTGTGCAGCTCCTCCGCTCCCCGACCCAATCCTGCCCCCGGGACTAGGTGTATTGCCGTGTGCGACGTAGTATGGCCGTCCTGCCCTCGGGCTAGGTTGTGTTATAACGTAGTGCAGACGTGAGTAGGCAGCTTTTGTCACTTTCGCGTCGATGGGGGGTCGTATATCAGGGGCGATCCAAGTTCGTGGTAGCTTGCCCCTTGCCGCAAAGCAGCAAAATGGTTTTGGCTATTGCAAGTCGAATCCAAAATAATTAAAAGTGTAACCATGCTTGGTAATTGAAGTCTCAGTTAATGCCGCTTCTAAAAATATAGTTTGATCTTATCAACTCTTTGAATACCACTTATTAGAGCACAAAAATAAGCGAACTTAGTGTGGTATAACCATTAGCAAATGCGGCCCCTGTACCTATGTCGGGCACGTAAACATTTCGCTTCTAAATTGTGCCTGACTTCGGGAATTGCGAGGATCGGTGGAGGGGGGTTGCAGGTCAGCGCCAGTTTATGCTTTAGGTTGGGGGCCTGACCTCGGAAATGCATCATGGAAAACATTTTATAGCTTAAAAGCAACAGCAGGTGATATTAACCCACCACCGACGGGGTATCCCCCCCCCCCTCCCTGAGGTTTTCCAGGAGTAGCGGGAAAACAGCAGCACGCAGCGCCGCCAAACTTGGCACCACTGTTTGGGCATCAATTACTCACACTTTGTTCAAGTTTTGACTTCCTAACTTTCCAGATCACGTCGTCAGGTCACACTGAATGACCTGACCTCAAGTCACGTTTTTGAAATTTGACATAATGCCAAAGCCACAATAATTTACAAAATATTTTGAAACTCATATGTGTGTGATAGGGACATGGGTACAGTTCGTATATCTCGATTTTTTTATATCGGTGACCTGAGGTCATGTCAATTTTGCGACCTCCCATTATCGGACCACATCCAACCACACCAATAATTTATTTTATTTTCAATTGTGCTTTCCAGCCGGGCCAATTTTCGCTTATTTGTACCACAATTGCTCAATTTCAAGTGCGATTTTGCGGTTTCAAAACTTGAGCGAAATTTGCATAAAAAGTATTTTTTGTGACACTTATACCCAAAGGAAAAACAATATACTACGCCATTTTTCCGGGAAAAATATTGCGTCATATACCCCTTCCTATGACCTACTCTGTTGTACAATCAGCTGAAATTTGATTTGAGCGGTCAAATTCGTTATGGCGGCTGTCGCGTCCGAGCGGCCGGCCGCCGCGCCGGTCGCTAGTATTGTGTTTGACACACACCATGCCGCGAACGAGACGGTGCCAGAAGAGTCAGCGGGTAATCTACGACTAAGGTAGCTTTACTGGTGTTAGCTGCGTAGGCGTCACAGGTAGTGTAACAAGGGGGCGGTGAAGCCGGTTTGATGACTTCACTGGTATAATAACATAATTGAACCTGGTCTTACCTTTACAACAATTACGGTCGCAGGGACCCCACGTTCAGAACGCTTCATTCGCATTTGCTCGCCGCGCTGCGGAACCCACTGGAAGAGGGAGCTATCCCTCCCCCCGGACCATCTCGTAGACAAAACCTAACCCTAAGGCGTAAACAAGTTGTCCGATGTATTTACGCCGTAGGGTTAGGTTTTGTCTACAAGATGGTCTGGGGGAGCGAGGGGGACGAACACCACCACCTCCCCCCGGTAGGTTCCGCAGCGCGGCGAACGAATGCGAGCGGAGCGTTCTACATATGAGTCACTGCGACCGTATTGCTGTTAAGGTTAGATCAGGTTCGAATATGTTATTACAACAGTGACGTCACTAAACCAGCTGCACCAACCGCCCTTTGTTACACAACCTACACACGGCGCACCGACTCACACACGGTACACACGGCGCACCATCTTATTCGACGATGCCTAAGTGTCTCCGTGTCAGCACATCGCGGCTGCAGCAGTGATCCTGCGCAACACAAACCTCAAACGAGTCCCACTGGCGGGTTCGGTCGGCGTCGTCCGGGTAGTCGTCCTCATGTTCAGCAGCAGCAGGCTCCAGAACCGGGTACTGGTGCGACAGTCGGTAGTTCTCGAAGCTGACACTCACTGAAACCAAATACATATTAGAGCTGCAGCACGACTGTGAATCACATTGAAACGATGCTGGAATGGCGCTGAAAATCGACACAACAAATAACACTAAAACGATGCTGGAATGGCGCTGAAAATCGACACAACAAATAACACTAGACAACAGGTTAAATTTTAAGAAATTATAGTTGTTGCTGTTGGTTGGAGAAGTGGACAAACGAGACTTACTCAAAAGTCATCGGGGCATGTCCACCCAAACCACTGAAATTGATCGAAAATCGACACATTTCCTCGAGAAAATGCAAGCACCCTTCAGCCTTCACTGGTGCTGGATCCACACTGGTTGCAGTTATTCCTTCTTGGGTGCGTATGCGCGAAAACTGTATATGCAATGTTAAACGTTATTTAACAATGTGATAAATAACGACGCAGTGTAAGGAATAAGGATTCATACGTAGGGTCTCCGTAAAACTGATGTTTCGTGGCAAACGCATCGATGGCAAAAACTTAATTTCAAATAGCTTTTACTAGTGTTAACCCGTCCGCTCCGATGGACTATCTATACAGGGTGTTTCATAAAAAATGGCAACCCTATGTTCTTCGGCTCATATCTGCCGCAGTTTTACCCGAAGAGAAACACCAGCTACACCATTCGAAAGAGTGAACAATTTACGTCAAGACCACTATAAACATATACCGATAGATATGCATATGTGGCTACACGATGTCGAAATACAAAGTTTGTCACAAATCTCTAGTGAAACGATTTCGGGATTTAAAAGCATCAAACAGTTTTCCATACAAACGACCGTAAATCTATCCTCAAACTTCGAGGATCCACTGTCCAGTTTATGGCACGCGCAAGTATTGTTGCCCCTTACATCTGCATTGTTGCCACCTTTACACCATGTCACACGGCCTCGAAAGCGTCAGAGAATTTCTGTGAAGAATCATTGTACCGGCTACAATCGAGCCGGAAGCCTGGCCCGAACTAAAAGTCCGGGACTTTGAATTCTCTTGATTTTTTCGTCTGAGGAGGGTTGAACGAATTGTTTTTAAAGAAGAAAGGATACACGACGTCGAAGAGCTGAAGGACCGGCTCAGGACCTGCTGGACACAGCTTTCACAGAGGCAGTCAGCGAGTGCCGTCAGTCAGTGCGGTCCCGAAGCGTCTCCAAGCGTCCGTCCATTGTGGTGGAGCTCATTTTGAGCGCAGACTGTGAACTTGTGTCGTGACACAATTTCTCCACGTTGATTTGATGTGTTCTACGTTTTTAATTTATCTTCACGAGTGAGGTGCCTGAGTCTTCAAGTTTTGTGTTGACACTTGCAGAATACTTATGTAATACGATACCCCGTGCTACTTATTTTCGTTTCACCTTGGTTGGCGACAACATATTTATTTCGACGTCGTGTAGCCACAAGTGAATTGCTATCGAGTTATGTTATAACGGTCTGAAAGCAAATTGTCCGCTCTTTCGAATGGTATGCTTGGTTTTTCTTTTCGGCCAAAAATGTGGCAGATATGAACAGAGGAACTTAGGGGTGCCATTTTTTATGAAACACCCTGTATATTGTATACAGACTACATTTGGTTACGTTTCCCGTCAATGCAACAACCCTCTAGCGCCACCTATCATATTAGCAGGCTGCGCCACCTCATTTTAGCTTGCTGCGTAACCTGGGGTGCTTGACTTATTAAGAGATTTCCGTACTTCTAGTTGAAGTTCCGCTTACCAGATGGCGTATCATACATCAAAAATTTGTCCGTGTTATTTTGCATAAACACATACATTATCTTCACTTGTAAGAGGACAGTTTGATGTAGGGGAAATGAGGGGGAACACTAATACACACGTAGATGTTGTCATGCGATCTGCAAAATTTATTTCTTAAATAATATTATATGCTAATGTGTTAAACCTAAGAAGCCTTTCGAAATAAAGAGAATATTTCACATCCCTGAAAGTCAAATATACCCCCCTGTGTAATGATTTTGTGTTCGTTTCGATCAATTCGGTCTTTCGGTCTCAGTCCAGTCCCCAGTTAGAGTATGTCTTTCCGTTCACGCTATATTGGTCACTCAGTTACTCTCACTCACTCTTCTGTCACACCACACTCTCTCAAAGTTCCTCCACATATACACACAACCGCGGCCGAGTCACAGAGACCGCTCGCTTCCAGTGCCTGAGCCAAACTGACTTCCCCGGCCCACGCTCCGCAGCGCATTGCTGCCGGCCGCATGACATCACTCTCGACCAATCACGCTTGTGAATTCACGTGACCACTCCGCTTAGCAGTTAATACCAAATTTTAAGGTTTAAAGTAAATCACGGCCATGTCAATAACTAGCTTACTTTGTTACAACACACGCGGTATTATGGTTTCTGCTTTTGATTTTCTGGAATCGTATATTGGGTGAACTCTGCTCAGACATAGCTACTTCACATACTCACTACGCAAACTCAAAGAACACACAGGACACAGCTTTCAAAGAAACACATACACTTTCAAAACACACATACACTTTCGAAGAAACACATATACACTCTCGAAGAACAACATATTCACACCATTACCCTGCCCCATTTTTCCCAAAGTTAAATGTCTGATGAAGGTCTCGTTGAATTTCGAAGCTTTGTAACGCGACCGACAACTTAAAAAGTTTTACCGACAGCATGTTTCAGTCCAGTTCATCACTTTTTCAGTTCAGTTCTGTCCAATTCACGTTATCACTCATACAGTCTCTCGTTTACACAGTCTCTTTCCACACCATGTTTCAGTCCTTTTTCATAACCACAGTCTCTTTTTCATCACGTTCTCGCACACATAACTGTCCACGCAGACTCACTCTTGTTTTGTCTTATAAATGGCGTTTTGATAGCCATTTGTCGATTATGTGGTGCACGAGTAAGAAGAGATAGATGGCGCGTGGATACCGGTTGTAAGGTGGCGCTCGAGTGTCGGTGTGAAGCTAACGGCGATGATGACTTCAGACCGGGCGAAACGGGCCGCCAGCTGCTGAGTGTGACGTGGGCCGTGGCGTCAGTGACCTCGTGTCACGTCAGCCTTCCGGCGTCAAAGCAGCCGTGCCCCGGACATGGCCCGATATACCCGGTCGCCCGCGGTCCGAGTTGTGCCGACGTTAGACATCATCCGGTCCACCAGACGCGCCCCGTCCGATAACATCGGGCTCTGATGTTGTCTGTTGATATGAAAAAAAGCTGTGTCAATTTCTATTTTGGGCGAAAGTGGTTGAGTCAGCCATGGATCGTCTGGGTCGAAGAGGTGGTCGGTATTGAGAGTGTTGGTCGGTACAACGTCGGTTGAAGGCAGATGGTCAGTGGGTTCGGATGAGATGCATCAGTGTTTCCAGAACCATGGGTTGGGAGAGTTGCCATTTTTTGACGAAAGGTATAGACGGGCATGTCGAATACCGGGTTTGAAAACGTATATGCCAATAAAGTCACACTCGGAACTACTACTTATAATGGCCCAATTGTGCTGTGATTGAAAATGATTTAATATGTGCTTTTAACAAAGAGAAACTTAATTTTGAACATCTCAATATGATACTTCAATTTGTAATGAATAAAACCGGTGTTCGAGTGGGAGATGTATGTTCCAATGGGTGTATGTTGGAACGAGCTGACCTCATGGCAGAAATAATACGTTGTTGTCCTCACGAATACGAGTAGATAGAAGATAAAGGGCAGGATAAAACATTCTCGCTTCCATTCCTGTGAATCACACAACAAACATACGTCAGCACAGTTTACAATATGAGGTTAGTAACATTTCACAGTACGATTTCACTGACCGTTTCGACATCAATCATCACTTCACAGAGTAATAACACAAATAATACCAATTTCCCGATTCTTCAATAAGTAGAAATATTCAGATATGGATGTACCGGCCACATCGAGATATGCTCAGCTCTTCTCATAATCTCTGTAATCTCTTAAACCCCTTGGTATACAAACCAGTGACGTCACTTAATCACTAAATCATCTCGCAGCAACATCATCATCTCTATAATTTCGCCAATCTCCGTCACTATCGTTCACATCCATTCCTTGGGTCTCCATCAACTTCAATAATAAGGTCTCCTTGCTTGAGACCACCTTCGCATTGGGGTTAGTTACACTTACTCTCACACAACATTCGTCGGCGGCAGGGCCTTCCATGTCCGAGATATCCGAGTAGTCCGAACCTGACAATTTCTGTTTGCTAAATTTTTCGGGTGGGGACCTTGTTTCAACATCTTTTAATTTTGGAGATTCAGACAGATTACGTGGTTTCTCTGGGAGTTTCGACTGAAGGTTCTGAATTTTCGTTTTGTAGGCGTTTAGCGATTTTTGAAAGAGGTAAATTTAATTTCAATGGTCCTGAATCTTGTTCATTTTATCGTTTTCATCGTCTCTGAAGTTCAGCTAAAGGTATATCGTCATCTGATGAGAATCTGAATCATCCTCAGGTAGTTCCGGAATTTCTGACAGATTTGGAACAATAGTTTTGTTTGAACGGTTGTCATCTATATAAGGAGTCGAAAGACGGCGTGGTCCACTCACCTGTCTGTTCTGAAGATCTGAAGTACTCGGTATCAAGGACGCAGGAACCGGGGGGGGGGCAGGGGGCAGCGCCCCCCCCCCAACTTTTTTCGAGGAGGGGCGTCGCCCCCCCAACTTTTCTGAGGATCTATACCTTCTGTTTACGGTTTTCTGTTTAATATAGTCGTTGAAAAGCAATCACATAAATGTGGAAGGTAAAAAGTACTTGTTGATCATCAAACGCTTGGAAATTATAGGTTGGTATCTAGTTATGATTGCTTTCTAGCCGAATTTGAGGCTGTTAAGGGCGGCCTATCCACGACCTTCACACCACCTTCTGGCTGATCAGGTGAATTCGAAATACGTTTCAAAGACGC